>NNCF01130323.1:1933-130038 GCA_002313205.1 Laupala kohalensis | reverse complement strand
TATTTACAACTATGTAGCGGTACGGGGTATACTGGAAAGAATACGAAAGAAAACTCTAGGGGACATGCAGTTTGCAAACATTTTTACAGTACTGGACTATTTAGCTTCACGATAGCGTTACTCGGAATGAACTATTGTTCACCGTGTGCATCATTTATTCAGAATTATCACTGAATTCCAAATCCAAAGAGAAAAAGGTCATTCTATTGTAGTATTATATACAAACACTTCTTTGACTCTTATTTTAAACATCGGAATTTATATTTACATTAATTTTAGATTATACTTTTCATGAAAGTTTATTTAATCGTCTGCTTATCAATGTAAATTTAATGAAAAATCTATGTAATTGTGTTTATATGTTTGAAAACGTTACGACATAAGAAAAAATATTGGCATAAGTCTGTGTTGAGTATCTTTCCTTTAGTACCATAAAAAATATCTGAGTTTAAAAAAAATGTAGTATATCACAAAATGAGATTGAAGGAAAAAATGTGTTTCGAAAATTAATTTAATATCCTGATAACAGACGATTAATATTACTTTCCTAACTATGTTTACTATTTATAGTTTCCGAAATTATTTCTCGTTTTTTTTTCTCGAGAAAGGATATTGATTCTCCCAATATCATTGTCTGTCTTCCCTCCAAATACTCGTAAAGGAATCCAAAAAGGAGCCGAAGGACTGTTCCCATGATCCTCCATAATTTGTGAGATGAACAAGTGGCGGGCGCAGGACGTAAAGCTGCAATCCAGGCTTGGCAGCGCAGCCCGCGCTGGATGCTCCGCTTGTCGTTAATTGGAGAAGGCAGAGCGGAAAGCCTCAGTAAACGCCATGTCGCTCCGGTGATTTCGCGACGCTACAAGCCACAATGCTCCCGCGATTTTATTATTATTGTTATTATACACTTATTATTTTGTTTCGTTACTTCTAGATTTCACTTCTATCATTATTGAGCCTAATTGTACGTCTTTCTGAATAAATTGATGAACGCGTGAACAAAGCAATACTATAACTCAGACCGTGGTTACTAGTTACCAATTTTGAAAAGCTGAAAATATTTTTACACTAGTTTACTTAGTAATGTGTGTATAGATTAATAGGTTTGCAGATTGTGATGAAAATCATATGGATTTTGGCGATTATTATACATTTCTACTAATTAGCGTCTAATATACTGTAGAACGCAAAGTCAGAGTTATTATAGAAATTTACGCAAATGTAACACAATGTGTCAAAAAATTACGATACTCAGGGAGATCGACGAACAAAATTACGATTACCTCGGATTACCTTCTGACTGTCTGTCTAATTCCCAGAACGTACAGAGACAAGTTAGGCTACAGAATTAATTTTACAGTATAACCAGAGGAACGAAAGGAAGTGTTTTGATTGAAGACATTTATTGTACAGCGTTTCAACTATCATCCCGCAAACTTTCTTATACATTTTCATGCACTATTGTCTCGTTTTGTTTGAATGGTTTGATAAAAGAGTAGTTCACATGACCTCCCATTAGAAGGCTATAAATGCACATCTATGGTTTCCTAAAAGTTGCGATTCATCAAATAATGTTGAGTTTCTCTTGTCATGTTACAGAATCGCCCGTCAACGCCACCACTCCCTTCGCCACGGGGGTGAACTCGTCAGAGTCCTCAGCGTCCCCTTCATCCACCAGCCCTGGACTCCCATCGTCTTCCAGCACAGAGACATCGACGACGGCGGCAGCTGCAGCCGCCGCGACAACGGAAGGCGACACCAGCGCCAACAGCACGACGGCGGGCGCTGCGAGAAACACGTCGGGACGTGCCTTCGACTTCGAGTCGGACACCAATGAGACGACGGTGGAGAAAGGTTCTCTGCAAGACCTGAGCTTGGACGACATCGATATGACTATGTTCATGACACCAGAGCCCGTCAACGACACGGTAAGAAAAGCTTCCTTCACACACCATCTAAGTACTCGGGAATATTTATCGAAAAATAACACAGGCACAAACAAGATAGTCTCTTCAAAAGTCTAAAGCTATGTATCCTAATGTATTTTGACGTGCTCAGTCCGCATTCAGAACTCCCCCACCCCACCTTCCCAGTTCTTTTAAATCCGTATTTATCTGCATTTAAGGTCGGTTCTCATGATTCAAAAACTTAGAAGGAAATGGAACAATTCTTGCTCCGGATTCGGATTTAGCGCGTCAGAATACTTAAGAATTCGAAAGGTCTAATCGCAGGAACACACCAATTTCTGAGTGCCTGTGATACAAGCAGTAAGAGAAAGGAATGTGTAAATCGAACCCGAAATATAAGAGAAATGATAGTGTTACAATTTTAATTGCTGTCATAAACAACTATATTTACTTCTAGATATTTTATCCCTGACACAGTGAAAAGTTGTCTATTTACTTGACAACATCTCAGAAAAATAATACTGAAATAATATATTAAATTAATGGGAACGATATACCAGGTGTTAGTCAACAAAACTTCTCTGTTATTCTATGAAACATTTCTACCTCAAATTTTCTTGCAAAAGTTCACATAGACCTACAACATTTTTTATAATGTGTTAATTCTACACCTTGAAATAAAGATAATTTTCAGTTGACAAATCTGACTAGTTTACGACAATTTCCTGAGTGCATCATTTCTTGAGTAATTTTTTAGCCAATGTGGGATATTGGTCAGCGTACTATCTCAGAATTTTCTTTAGCCACGGCTCAGAATATACGTTATGATTTGGCCAAACATTTACGAAGAAACTCGGGAAAATCAAACAAAGCTTTATCAACCCAAAATGATATTGAACATTTACCCATATAGGGTATATTTATGTATCTAATTGAATTTATGGCACTATTGAAGATAATATTGCGTCTCCTGAGTTAATTTTCCAGTGACTGAATTTGATTTTTCCACCGAGTTTACAATGCATTTAATGTCGTGTCATTGTCCACCAATTTGTACAGATATACGAGTTAAAACAGGTTTATTTCTCTTCTGAACAATCATAATTTTCTCATTACAGAATTTCATTATATTCGGTGAATGTGAATGAGAAGACATTCTACACTGTGCATTCAATGTCAGCTGGAGAGTTATTGCATTTAATCGATAATTTGTTTTATCTCAAGTAATTGTAACTGGTACACAGTGCGCCTTTACCATACCTTACTGAGCCTATACCAAACTTTCATGCGCAACGGCACAAACGCGGAATAAATACACATCAATTACGATTTCTGTACCCAAAATGTAAAGAAAGAATTTGGAAACATCTTCGATAAAGTTTTCAAATTATATTCGATCTTTATATGAAGAATATTGAAGTTCTAGTGTACGTACACATACAAAAAGCAGATACTACTATAAATAAGAAATGTAAGTAAAATTCACGTATCAGGTTAGTCATAATCGCTGTGTAAAGACGGATTGATGGACTTATGGTAAACATTTTTTTCAGTGACAAGGAAACATAAAACGATTTCCGTCAATATATTGCAATCAAAGTTTTTTACGATTACAATACCTTCTTCATACTTTGAACACGAGACAACAAAAATATTATTTTGGTCATGTACTGGGAATAATTCGATTCGTTTGTGTGTGATGCCTCTTTGATTTCGCTGCAGATGGAAGAAACTTCCATGCCATCCAGCACAGGTGCCTCAGCCCCCACTGGGTCAGCGCCGACTGCCACAAATTCCGAAAGCCCTTCCATGCCAATGACACTGTGCGTGGAGCCCAAAGGAACCTTCGCGGTGGGGGAGCGCTGGACGCGTGGTTGTGACGAGAACTGCACTTGTGCAGTCGATGGACGATCCTTGTGTGAGCCACGGTGTAGTCTTCCTCTCATTAGAAGAGGATCGCGATCGCTAGATACTGAGTGCTTTGAGAGGCCGAGTCAAGATCCGTGTTGCGCTGTTATGGTCTGCACACACGATCATGACACAGGTAAGCGTTTTTTAAACAATTCTCAGAAATAATTGATACAATTGTTATTGTACAATGGACAACACTTTTTTTCGTATTCCTAACGCAGTCAACATACGGAAAACCTTTATCGTCTCTTTCCAAGATCACGCTACATTGCTACGCAAATGATATACTATTAGCAAGCGCACCCGTACCCAACTCGAGGAGGTGGGCGCGCTCTACTATCATACATCTATTTTATGGAAAATCAGTGGCAAAGTGCATGGCGCACTCGCATTCTACCTCTGGTAACGCTGTTTACATTCCAGATGATCCAAGTAGAATTTACAGTGGTGGACAAAGCGCAGATTCGCGGCAGGTTTGCTCGGAGTAATCCTCGTTTCCTTGCATTTCATTCCACAACAACATTCACTCATCCTTCATTCACCCGTCACAACATTCCCACTTAACCCGTGTCGTTCCCGTCTTTATGTGTGAACAGGCGATTGTCGAGTACAACGACCTCCACGCTGTGCCTCCGGACGATGTACTTTGAGAGACACTCTGGCAAACTCTAATACCGAAGCACTAGCTTTATATCCACGTTATTTCGAATTTCTACGTAGTCCCATGTCGTACAAGTCCAGTTCCATAATAAATATTTCGAACTCTATCTTTTATTTTTCCCACGCTGAAATTTGTCATCATGTTCCATCTGTATCTTCTGTAGAATACAGAAATGTATGAAGATTTCATTTAATTTACTAATTCGCGAAGCAAGAAATGCTTTAACTTTCTAACTGTTCAAATCGTATTACACCTAACTTTAACTCTTGAAAGTTCTAGACGATTTTGGACAATAAAATAACGCTTGGATGGTGTCGGTTTAGTATTCATCGACAGCTACGTATTGGAGATTCTCCAAATGTTTCAAATTTATGTTTTGAAAAAAAAAGGTTGTATTATCATGGAGAGAATATACATAATACATATTCAAAAAATGTATTCCGCTTCACGGTAATTTTATCACGGTAAAAGAAATGTTAACCCAGACATAAATTTCAACACATCTTGATAATTGGGTCGTAATTTTCCGTACCGTTCTTTTTAATCTAATTGACAGACTCCAAAAAGTATAAAATCCTTGTTTGAAAACGATTTATTTTAGACTGTAATTAAACTATTAACTTCTCTGAGGAAACTGCGTGAATGAGAAATAACAGACACTTACTCAATTGTCTTCCTTGCTTTCATAACATTTATTTATAGTATGACTCCACTTTATTGGTATTTTTTTTAAATTTCTATTCTATAAACATGGTTCGTCTTCAAATTAGTTCTTCTTCTAAGACTTCAGATCTGTTAGTTCTCTCATTCCTCCTTTTGTATTGATTTGGTCAAATTGTGAACAATCTCATTAATAGTGCCCGAAAAGAAACGAAAGCTGAAGCTCTTGGTTGTGAATTCACATGAAGGATGCATGAATGATTTCATTCCGGTTCATTATCATCATTACTTCTACTACTATCTCTAAAAGAATATACGAAGGCATTTAGGTTTGCTATATCTTTTTATGGCAGGTAAGGTTTTAATCGTGGATATCGTATAATGACAACTTTGGTTTGACATTTCTTTTCGCTATTAGACTTTTTTAATATTTCCGATTTAAAACGTAAGCACAATGTCAAAGTACAGTTTTCATTCTAA
The DNA here is from genome assembly GCA_002313205.1 of Laupala kohalensis. Lineage (NCBI taxonomy): Eukaryota > Metazoa > Arthropoda > Insecta > Orthoptera > Trigonidiidae > Laupala > Laupala kohalensis. The sequence goes on along the minus strand of NNCF01130323.1, from coordinate 124,419 downwards.
GACATTTTTAATAAAAATAGAACACTGTACTCCTTTGTTATCCGCCATTTCTCTTTCGTATGAATTCATCCTCTTCCACTGCAGAGACAGAACCTGTTGAAGAATGCCAATTCAAGAACCAGACGCTGCAACGCGGAGAGAGTGTTAAGGATGGATGTGAGAGCGTGTGCACATGCGGCGAAGCAGGCACCGTCACCTGCAAGCCAAGGCAAGACTCTTCCACAACTACTTCTTATTCTTCTTTCTAATACAGCTTAATCATGTACAGAACTACGCAATTGTCCCAGAAAATTTGTGTTCCTTTTCTGCGTAATCAGATGGAGCAAATTACACAAATGATGTATCATACTTTAGAGCGTTAAAAAACTTGTCGATGGTTCCCTATTGCTTCATCTCACCATTCCGCCATAATAGTGTTTAAAATTTCACCAAGAAAAGAAATTACATGACTCATCTATTTGAAGAGGATGTTACTTGACTACTTGAGTTCTTACAAATGACAGTGCTGACGCGTGTGACCGTGGCGGTGATCTGTGCCTTGTGTTTTATCATATACTTTTTTATCTTTAATGCTAAATATCAAATTTAGTGAAACTTCACTTCCACTAGCAGATGGGGAATATAGACATTGTATATAATGTGGGAACGTTGATGAGTAATCTCCCTTATTATCCAGGTAAACAAAATAGTTTTTTTTTAATGAAAACGTTTATATTATCATTGAGAAGGTTTCATTCAATTATCTAGTCTCTCTTTAATAGTAAACATATTTTTTTCATTCTTATGACAGTTTAATGCGATGCCATGCTTTCTATATGCCCCAAATACTACGTAACTTTTAACTTCATCTACTGAGCATCCAGGGTTGTAGGTTGACAACACTTCAATGTGTTGAGGGTTTGCGTTTCCGTGAAATGTGTCAGGCGCATGGAAGAAAAGCAACGTATGATTCTGCGAGTACGAGTAATTTGGTTTCTTTTGCTACTAAAAAAACATGAAATATCAGAAAATCTGTTGCAATGTTGTCTTGATCATTAAATTTCCCTACTTTTTTCACAAGAATAAAATGATTTTGAGAATCTGTTGCAGAAGCGGGTTTCATTTTTACAAATCTTGAATGTTCCCTATCTCAAATTCGAGGTTCCCATACTCCAGGGAGTTCTTAAATTAAATCCCGAGGTTCGGATAACAGCATCAAATCTAAATAATTTGAAATCTGCATTTCCTGTGTTGAAAGTTCTAAAACGGCATGTCTTATGATACTTTTTTACAAAATTTTAGATTTTATTTTGTTTTTGTAACGTCATGTTTATGATATTATAACTTTTAAAATACGCCTAACATAGATCTTTACAAGAATAAAGAGCACTTCTCCAAATTAGGGCACAATGAGGAAATTTTTAATTGAAAATGTTTACAGTTGTTAGTAATTTATATGTTTAAATAAAACTATCTCATTTCGTATACTTCATGATGTGTCATCGCTTCGTATACAAAAAAAAATCATCAAATAATGAATTAAAGAAATATTCTTGAAAGCTTCATGACAAAACTTAGCAACAATATACTGCTTAAGATTAAAATATTATTACAAAGGTTTATGGCTAACTTCTCCATCATTGTATGATATTTTAAACTACTGATGTGTGCAATTTTGTGGGTGAGTGACATGTATTTTTATCTAAAAAATGAACTATCAATACTTTCGAATATAATGAGTCTAAAACTTAATATGAGTGACAGTCAGTCACTTCTTGAAGAGAGGGAATCTATTTATGATTAAGTTCCACGAAATCTAAAAATGATTTATATTTAGAGAAATATTTTAATACACCACTTCACAGAATAATCACTTATTGCTCAGAAAGTTAATCTAATAATATGTATTTTACACGATTCAGGCGACATGAAAAAATCAATTAATTTGTTATAAATTTATCTAATACTCACGTTTATTGCCAACATTTAAATAATATCGATCTTATGGAAAATTCCTAATTCAAATTCTATATACTTGAAGTAATTTCTTGCATAATTATCTCATCATTCGTAGAAACAGAATCCGAATATGTTGATAAAGAAATCAGTTGCACGTGCATTACTACCATGTTTGAATCTGCACTGTGTCATGCATGCGCGTGCATGAAATAAACTCATACCATTAGTGCACATGTGAGTGCAGATACTCTTTTTATCTGAATGTTTTTTTTTTCTTCTGGCAGTCCTTGGATTAGAAATTCGAAGCTCAATACTCAATACATTTGGTTGACAAACGTTTTTTCTCTTTCCCATTTCTTAAGAAGAATGATTCAGTTTTCCTTGTAACTCAGTTGTTTCAAGCGGATGTGGCAATAGATTTGATAGAGCACATGACTTTTATTTATAACACATATTATATTCTGCATTGGAGGACATTTTTAGTCTCGTATTGTTCAAAAGATGTGAATGTCTTATAAATTCACTTATGCATACTTTCATTTCTCTAATAAAATAACCTTTGAAAGTAAGACACTGAACCTCACCCAACATAATACAGTATTTTTATTTTATTAGTTCTTTAACAGATGCTGCTTTTTATATCAGTTGAGAACATTTTTTGGCGGTTGCATTAATGTCAGTTAAGTTACATATATATTTATGATAATGTTAGAAGTTATGCCTACCCATTGCAATGAAATAAACGATTGATTAAATAAATATCTCCATAAAATCGGGAAATACTAAATGAAAGTCTCCGTTCCTTTTTTGCATGAATCTAGTATTTCTGTAAAAGATTTATTCAACAAAATGATTTTTTCTGCACTTCGTTATATTGATGACTATTTTCTGTAATGGATAATTCATAAAAATGTTTGAAATTTTGAAAGGAAGATTTTTGTAATATCCTGTCCGAATTGCATCTTTAAAAAAATACTTCAAACATTTCACATCAATATAATGTTTTCAACTATATGAATGAGAATAATCTGTGTTGGGTAGAAATCTCAATAGCCATTTCTGATACAGGTGTCCTCCAGTCACCAACACAACGTCTGACCGCTGTGTCGCTGTGCCAGACACTGTGGACCCGTGTTGTACTGTGGTCCGCTGTGACGTCACTCTTACTGATCATGAAGTAGCAGAGCCAGGTGAGAACTTCATTATTACTCTACGGAATGAGGAATTAAATACGTTCTTATGATACTTTTAGAAATTTATTACTACTAGCAGTCAGAATACTTACGTTCGCCTGCAAATCATCATCTACATTAATTCGTAAATGTCCCAAAAAATTTGCGTTCCGGGAGTAACTGTGTAACCAGGCGGAGAAAAACACACGAATAAAGTATAGGACTTTAGAGCTTTAAAATATGTTTTGACGATTTCATATTTTACCTCTCCCTTTCCGAGATACAATCATTTAAACATTACATCAAGAAAAGAGGCTGCTTGACTCATTCTTCTGAAGAAGATGTTACTTTAATCCTACTAACAGATCTGACGCGTCTGACAATATTGGTATAAACAATTTTCGTAGTATATGGTGCGTGAGTAAAGCGCCATCGTGTATAATTATATACTATTCATAATTCTTATGTTGTCCTGTCCACATTTTTTTTATGAAACCGAGTTAAATATGAAACCGAGTGAAACGTACCTACAAGTGGCAGATGGAGAAAATAGTATCTGCCATTTTGTCCAGGTAAATAAAAGTTAACTTTTATACTATCGTACTGAATGTTAGTTTAATTTAATATATTTAATCTCACGGAATTAACTAGTACTGCAATAAATTCAGTTGTTTTTTAAAGAAATGATACATGCTCTGCAGTGCTGCCGGACGAATCTTCATAAACACATAGCATTCCTTAAATACGTCGAAAATATAAAACGAGGAAATTTTACCCGGCATGGAGGTTTTTTTTTTTTGTGTGTGGAGCTTTAGGGCTCGTCAACATCGAGGTCATTAGAGCCCAAGCATGGCATGGAGGTAAAGCATTTCGAAATAATCCAATAAGAATTTTCTTCTCTGAACAATGAAGTGGTATACGGAAATACTAGATTATTGGATCCAACAAAAAAAACCTACACATGTAAATCAAAACTCAAAGTTAGCTCATGAAAATAAGTTTTTATCGTATACATGAAGTTGCTGACAATTTTGAATATCTGTACTATCTATTACAAATGATACCTAAAGTAATGAGACCTTGAGATAACACTGCTTTTTCATGAAGGGATCTATATGTTTCGTGTAGTAGTTTAGTAGCATTGAGCACGTTTCGTCTCATAAATATCGTATTAGTCCGCCCAGAAAAAGAAGAAAAAGGTTTTGTTTGTGACTCGATACAGATCAATACTTCTCTTTGATTAATATAGATAGTATTTGTGGCGTGTCTGTCAATCCCCTCACGAAAAAAGCAGAGAAACCTAATTAAAAGGTGAACTTTCCAGAAGCAAAGGGAACGTTTATTCGCCGTCTATAGTACGAGAGGGAAAGTTTCAAGTTAGTGTAGACTTCAGAACTCAAGTCAGTGGAGACGAATTAATCTCCAGTCGTCTTACTATTTTAGATTTGATACGTTGGTTTTTACATGTTTTGAGAAATTATTTCTTAAAAAATTATGAGTGTATCTTGATCACTTATTTGAACTTCTTCAATTTCATCAAATTAGTCAATTTGATGAACTACTGAACTCCTGCGTTGGACAAACATCAAACAGTGAGTATGAATTAGAGAAACATGTTTCGTTTTTAAAGGAATAAAATAATTTCTTTATCAAAAGAACAGTTCGTATATTTAAGCTATTATTAAATTAGTGCAAGGTGTTGTAAACATACTTACCTGTATGATTGAATTTGACTTTATATAATAATGTAAATCATTCAATAACATATCCATTTAATTTAATGTAGCTTCAAAATTTCCTAATTCTTAGGAAGAAAATGAGAATCATACGTCATGAGTGTTTTGAATATGTCTCGATTGTACGTCGCTAAAGAATGAGAGACTCACTCATCTGGCATGCGCATTAAACTTACAGCGAACAAATTTTCGTTATTTCATTGTATGAAGTAAATCAATAGTTTTCCGCACTTCAAATTGTTTAAGTAGGAAATAAAACTCTTTTATATAAAATCAAAAAAAATGAAATATATTAAGTAATATAAAAATAATATTTATTTTTAAAGTAGATCACATTTTCCTGACCATTAAGATATGAGTTTTTAAAAGTGAGACTGCTTGGTGAGACCATTGACGTATGTTGCCATTTCGTGAATATGTCTTACAATGTGTTTCGTTATTTTTTAACAGTTTATCTTATTTCTTATGATTTGCAGTGTAATGAACGGTCACATCTCAAAGATAAATGGACTACAGTAAATAAGATGTTATTCTGCTGCACTATTTTAGTTATGGTATTTTGGTCCGCAGTTATTCAACGCAATGTAATAAAAACTGACAACTTAATATATTCGAGGGAAAAAATCATTTTCGAGTAATTATTTTGTCATGATGAAATGTAGTACCTCATGATAAAGAGATGTAATTGCTATGAATAAATCAATATCTAAAGAAGTTCTGTTAGTTTAATGAGTAGAAGATGGAGTCATTTCAGATAAAGGAGTTTACAAGATAATATTTGCATAGAAGCAATATAAGAGGCGCTGAAAAACACAGCTCAAATATCCCTAAAACAAACAGTATTTTAATCTAGATTATTTGTTGTAGAAATAGATCAGAAAACATAAATATCTTAGATACGAATAGTTTTTTCCTTAGCTGACAGAATTCCACTTACAAAAATAACTCAGCAAACGAGCTGAGAAAACAAATTATTACATTTCCATTATCTCATGTGTATTATATATTCCTATTATAAAAACGACTATGTATATTTTTAGTAGAACCAACTCTCCCCCTCAAAAAATTAATAAAATATTTCATGTATTTTAATAATTGTTTTTTTAATAAATCTATGACCTATCAATATATACCTACATATGTAAAATAGCTCAATTTAAGCTATACCGCTAAGCTAATGTTCAACCGCCCTCTCTTCCCTCTGCCAAAATCTGTGATACCCTGAACGTCTTTTTCATATTCATGTAAAATTATGATACTAATATTTAGTACACCAGAAAATAATTATTTTCTTTACTTTCGCATATCTTTTCTCTTTTCACACACTGTCACATAGTTGTAGTAACTGCACCCTATCTCCGCATGAAAATAATAAAAATCCAATCCATTGCAAATGTGCTTTTCAGTCAGCGAGGAAGCCACGGGTAAGGAAGGACGAGTGAAGCTGACATCAGTGACAGCATTGAATTCAACGGCTGTACGAGTGGAGACCGAAGCGCCGCTGCCACCAGCTGCCATGTTGGAGACGAGTGTGGATGGTTCGCAATGGATGGAAGCGCCGCGCCGTCAAGGATCTGTGCTTGCAGGGCTGACGGAAGGCACTACGCTATGGGTGCGCGCTGTCGTTGCGAACAAGTCTTCCAACGCTCTGCAGGTTTCATTGCCCACTCGACAAGAACCTACGGGTACGTATATTGCCTCAATCAGCGCTACCCAACTTATCTTCGCCGGTATGGGATGGGGTTTGGTGAAATGATACCCCACGAATTAAACCAATGTGTCATATTTATTAATTTGTTTTCAACGCGCTTTTCTGATTCTCAATAACAAATTTATATTATTTCACGCTGGAAAAATTATATAGTATATTTCTTTATTTTTGGAAGTATTTTTAATATTTAGTATTATCATAAAATGTTTTCATGCTGTAATGTATAACGGAGTAATTCCCAAAACAATTTTCTATTTTCTCTCAACGAACTGAAACAAATTATAATTTTGACAGCATTATAATTTTAACATAAAGTTGTTCCCCCAGCGTTTGATGAAAAATTTTGATGTAAAATGTACTATAACTCGCGGGTCGTAAAAAACGTTTTAGCACCAGTTGCACAGCACTACCTCCAACAAGAGTATATATAGATTAGCGGACGCTAATGGGCGGTCTGTGAACCCCTGGTGGTTAGGATGGTTCTTATAAAATCAACTTTTGTTTTTCGGACATTAAATTTTATGACTTCCATAACAATTTCAGATTTTAAAATTTGGTGGGGGTCGCTACCCAAGCAATTTTCGGATGGGACGCCCTCCCATTTTGTATTAAATATTCAAATAAGGCTTTCATTAAAACTTAGACTATTTTAAAGGTTATTGAGTGTTTTACACATTTTTGTCAGAGAAATGAAAATATGTCCAAATTGCAGTAATAGCCTATTCATGAGGTTATTTAATTAGTTTTTAAATTCGCAGATTATATCAACTTCTAATTTGTAATATAATGTATATGCATTGTTTCAAAATACAATTTTATAATTTAAAAAATTGCTTTCATAGTTCTTCAAAATTTTATAAATGTTTGCCAATTCCGTTTATATTTGTCAGTGTAATTGTGAGCCCATTTTCCTAGGGATTAATTTCGATTTTCTAACTACGTTATCTGCGGAATTATGACGTAAGTCGTTGTTACAAATACAATAATGTAGTGTTCTTCTTGCAGAGGAAAGCAAAGTGACTCCTGCTCCCAAAGTATACTGCTCCTACAAAGGATCCAACCACTCTCTCGGCGAAGAGTTCCACGACGGATGTGAAGCCACTTGCATGTGCACTAACAGCGGCGTGCAATGCACGGACTTCGAATGTCCTTCCCACACGTAAGTCACTTTTAATTTTTATTTATTTATTTTATTTATTTAATATCTTTTGGCGACGTTCAGGTCATGAGGCTTGCTCTTCCATGTAACCGTTGAAATTGGGAGAGGGAATTGGGAAGGATCGATGTTGGGTTCCTGGGGACTATTCGCACTTTTTATCTTTACTACGTTCCCACACTTTAATCCACAACTTCCGAGAATCTACTTGGGGTGGAAAGGTTGCATTATCTCCGGCAAGATGAAAATGATGAGAGATCGGGACTCGAACGCGGGACCTGCAGATAAGGCCGCAAGAGTGCTACCAATCACACTACAGGTGTACCACATTTGTAGCACCATAGCAGTGCCCGAGTTCGAGACCCACTCCTTCGCCTTTTTCACCTAGTCATAGATAAGTTCTCACATGTTCATATGTGCTTAAATATTTTTGATGTCATTGACACCGTATTTGTCTCGTATCCAGAATGATGATGCTGGAACCGCATTGCGTGCAATGGGACACAGACCCTCCAGGCTTCGAACCCAGCCCTGGTCGCTGCTGTCCCGACGCCGTGCGCTGCGTGCACAACGGTAGCTGCGTCTTCTCAGGAGAGCGCTTCGAGCATCGCGCTTCCATCCCTCAGCGCCTGACGGGTTGCGAGAGGCGATGCGTTTGTGACGCGGGCAACGTGACTTGCGTGGAGGCATGTCCTCCCACGCCGCATTCACCTCCCCCCGAACTCCCGTGCCCACCGCATCGCGCGGAGCTCGACCACGTGCCTGGAGACGGATGCTGCTTGCACTGGACGTGCCCATCGGCGCACTCCACGCACGGTCAGTAACACGGGGTAACATGAGCGTATCAGAGTTTATGTTATTATCCTGCGCCGGGACTGAAAATATGAAGTGTCGCCGACTAAAATTTAGATGAGAAAATTGAGAGTTACTACAGACACACCATACACCAGTCACATTAAAGGTCGATTTCAACAGTTCTTTACCATCGTATTGTTAGACATCTATTATTCCATTTTGACACTTCGAGAATCAACCGAAGGCTTGTTTTCGAGTGTATTAGTGAAAGAAAAGAACCGCAGGTACTCTCAAAAACTTGAGAAGAAGTTCTTGAATTAGCTCCAGAAATATTTCGTTTTTAATTCGGGCTTTAGGGTTCACAAAATCAAATAAATAATTCTCCAATATAAAAACGAATATGACTATATATTGTATTATTTTCCATGACTTAGAAAACTAATAGAACAAACCTTGACGTTCGATTGGGATGTTTTTGAATGCGTATTTGATATAACCCAAATTAAGCAAAAATAAAAGTATATAATGTTTCCAATGTCTTATATAAGGGAACATAAACTGTTACGAAATGTTTGAGACCCTAATTATTTCAATGTGTAAGAATTTACAGACACCAATTCTTTCTTGAAATCTATCGAGCTTTATGAACATATAAGTAGATAGAATATATAAAGTAATAATTTAAAAATTTAGCAATGCCCTGAAATTTGTTGATATTAAACTGATCCGTATCTTCTGAGAAGAAAGTACGGCGTACAAAGCAAAAATATTTTTTTATTCAAATTCATCCATTTTCGAAGTAGATATGTATTGAATTCACCTCACTTATTGTTATTACAATTTTCCGAACAGATGATATTTGTCGGAAGTATATAAATTTATTTTAGGTTGCCACGAACCTCCAAAGGAATATATTGCATTATAGGTATGAGATTTGCGTAACCTTTCGCCTTTGTAGAGTTATTATTATGATGATGATGATTTGACATTAAGTAAATTATACAATTAGATCAGTTATGGTCATAAATTATAAATTACGTATTTCTCATTACATTTACAGATAGGACACTTGAAAATAACTCTCTTTGTTTTTTATCTCAAATTTTCTTCAGCGAATTATTCTCGGAAATAAATAGCTAAGAAACCTAATACCGTTTTTCTGATTAAGTCTTCGAACCAGGATTGCAGTCTGTGATTTTGGTCACAGAGTAGTAGTTTCCTCTGTTTTATGATCAACTGTACCGTACTTAAACAATCAATACGACGAAATGGTGTGCAAGCACTTTAGAGTTTTAATCGCGAAATTGAAAGATAAAGGAAGAATGACATTACTTCATTAATTTGACGCTGCCAGATTATAGGAATTGATATTATTTAACTTTGTTATAAATGTATTTTATTTCTTACCTTATAATTATTTGGACATCATCAATTTCCACAGCATTTACTTGAAAACTTTAAATATTTTGTTATTATATAGGAAAGTGGGATGTATCGCGTGATACATTTTTTTAAGTTCTTGGTATTCTACTTCTTATGTCATGAAATAATAACTTTCTGACGTGTTACTAAACAGAGTTTCATTCTGCAGTATTACATTCTAGAGGAAACACAAACGAAATTTTATCTTCACGCTACAAGGTTGCGTGCGTTTATTCCAAATATGAGCCATAGCCGTCTATGCAATAAGAGTTCGCCCTCGTGACCTTGATCTTGATATCCGTTCTTACTTTGCTTCTACTTCCACAGACCATAATTTGCACGTTTGAATCGCACTTATATTTCAGACAGTCATATCGATCTGAGTGTGTACAGTAAAATGAAAGCATAATTCCACCTGAAAGCTAAAAGACAACAAGAGATATGAATAGTACGAGTAGTTCTCACAGCTGCATCATATATCGACTAAAAATAAATTATTACCAAACTCCATTAAAACTTTACCTTCATTTTGAAACTTAAGATGATAAACACTTTGGTATTTACAAAAATTCTCCGAATAATGTATATTTATTGTTGGACAGATTGATAAAGCTAACAACAGATTTTCAGCTGGTACAGCTATTGCTACTAACACTTGCTTTGCAAAACTCCGTTCCTCTACTATAGTTGGTCAGAAACGATACGAGACTGCGATTTTTTTTCAAAAATGTCTAATTCCTACATTGCATACAAAATAATTTTCTAATTATTAGCTTATATAATTGGCAATGAGAAAATGTCGATAAGTAGGTTCCTTGTCGTTATTATTGAAATAATTACTCATACTAGTTGGACCAAGCGCTCGAGACTTGAGTGTACCACACTTTTTTGTACCACATTTCTTTCATCTTGTATTGTTAATCTAGAAATATACAAACGTAATTTTTCGATATTCTAAATACAACTTACTTAGTAAAGTTGGAAGAACAATTTAACCAAACATCTTTCATTAGCCCTCAATAACATTGCGTTCATTTCATTGTACATTGTTTTTCTTCTTTCTTTTCTTTATTTACTCGACTCACTTTGGTAGATGGATGCCATCCAGACCCCTACTCAGGGTTTCACTTCACCAAGATAGGTGGCGAGTTTCAACTCCAGAAGCCCTTTGGATATTCGTCCAAAAAAGGTTGAAAGTATGGGTATCTTCCAGGATTCGACAAAAATATTTTGTTGTTGTATTCCATTACTTTTCTCATTAGGCATATCGGGGTGATGAACATTTTTTAAGTGGTTGGGTATAAATAAAATTGTGACTGCGCACACTTTCAGTCAAGAGCTATATGTTGAGCTAATTTCCACTATAGTTTGACAGCATTAAAAGCTAGAAAAGTTTCTAACAAACAGAGGTGCATGTCTTTTTTATTATAAGTAATCCACAACTTATCATGCAATTATCGCTATATAAAATGTTTCTGCGCAATGACATGATGGTGACTTTTGCAGGAGACACGAGCGATGGACTCAATGTGACTGACCTGACGAGTCCAGGACCATCGCCGACAGCAGACGAAGGACAGACGTTGCCTGGACCCTTCGTTCTCCACCGCGCCCCAATCCCCACATCACGCCCTTCGTCAACTACTCCCGAAGTCACATCCAGCACCGACATACCCAGCCCAACCACACCTAGCACGTTGGCACCAACTACTACTATGTCCCCAACCACCACTTCGCTGCCATCCAGCACCACACCTTCGACTACTCCCGTGACATTCACCAAATCCTCCGACGTGACATCACTCCCCGGCCCTGTGGTTGTACCTGCGCCAAAGTACTCAAAGCCAGATAAGAGCAAAGGCGTGGATACAAAACCGGTCAGCCCTTCGCCCTCAGGGAAGCCCTTCAGTAGCGTGGAAGGTAAGAAGAATGCGAGCGTCGACCTCAAGGCACATAAACCTACGAAAGATCACATTCCCGTTCATGAAGATACCTCCTTCCATCAAGTAGATGAGGATGACACTGATGAAAGACCATTCGATGTCAGACCGCCCTTCTTACCAGTACCACGCCCCGATAAACCCAAAGCCACGCATGAAACACCCTTCTTGGGACCTAATGCAGTACCGCCGCCAAGACCGGAACGTCCTCACAGACCGGAACTTCCAGAACACGTGCTGCACGAGTTGCAACATCAAGGACTGTTCCCCGGACAGGCACAGCCTCCTCCACCTCCTGGACCTCCAGTACGACGGCCACAGAGGCCTCCAACTCCTCAAGAAGAGCAAGAGATTTTCCTCCATCATTTGCTGCCACCACAAATTCGTCCAACAGTCTCCCAAACGCAGCCTCAATCTCCGGACGAAGAAGAGCAACTAATTCATCATTTGCAACAGCAAGGTCTACTTCCACCGGGGAAGATAGCCCAACGACCTGGTGGTAGACCTCTTCCTGCACAACAGCAGGATCAAGACCTGTTGCTTCATCTGCAACAACAAGGCATTTTCCCACCACAGCAGCGTCCAAAACATCCGGAGGTAGGGCAACCTGACGAGCAAGAAATTCTCTATCATCTACAGCAGCGAGGTTTGATACCGCCTGGCTCAGGAGGACCTCCACCTCGACCACCCCAACGACCACCGACTCAAGGTCATAACCCTGACCGTGATCTCTACTTGCATTTGCAGCAGCAGGGTCTAATCCCTCCCCATCCTCATGAAAAAACGCAGAAACATTCTCAAAGACGGCCCCCAGACCACGAACAGGAGATATTGCTACATCTTCAGCAACAGGGTCTTATTCCAACGAAATCTGGTCCTCGAGATAGCCATCCTAACGAGAACAACGACCACGAAATCCTCGCCCACGTGCCACCCCCACCCCCACCGGGCAAAACGTCCAAAGTGCCCCCCAAGACATCCTCCAAGGACGAGGAAGACGTGTTCGCTCACTTTCAACAAGGGTTGCTGCCCTTCCAGCAGCCGGGTGGTGGCAACGGTGGCGGTGGAGGGCGTCCCACAGGACTCCCCGCTGGACGCGCCCCTCTACCCCCGCGCACAGGTGCACCAACCCGCCAACCACCCCGCCATCCGCCCCGTACGGAGAGTGAACTTATCTACCAGCTACAGCAGCAAGGCCTTTTGCCCCCAGGCGCTGCCGCCCCCGTGGGCGGAGTGCATCCACCCTTACTGCTGCCACCGCCACCACCCTCTTCCCATCACTTCCAGCTGCCCGCCGGCGGCAATCAGTCGCACGCAGGTGCGTCGACGGCGCGTTTCTAAGTTCGCTCAATAGATGGTGCGCTCGGCGGGTCGTTGGGGACAAGGAATACTAATGGTCATGTTTCGAGGGATTTTGTGGTTTTGTAGGAATACTAATAATGCGCTTTCGTATGCATCTGGACAGGTCTGCTTGTGGTGGATATGAATGGTAGATTGAAATTTGTAAATAGTTCTTTAGTTTTGTAAAAAGTGTATCATCGTATTTAAAAAACCCACATTGAAGTTCATTACCTTTCCTCAAAATAAAAGTTATTTATCCCTACGGAAAACAGAGAGGGGAAATATTAATGACTTTTGTGTTCGACATTCCAGAGATATTGTTTGTATTTCATGCTTTCTCCTTAATGCATCAATGGAGTTAGGCAAATCGAAAGATTCATTGCTACCAAGGGACAGAACAAAAAGTCGCATACTGTTTTGATTCACGAGATTTGGAACTTAATTTAATGTTACCTCGATTACCGACATTCCTTTTAATCGTCTTTACAATACTCTTCTGTTTTATTTACGAAATATTAAAAAGTTTATGTTTCGTAGTATGTAATCAAACATGTAGGTCAAATAGTTTGAGTAGAAAAATCATATATGCTTAGAATTTGTCCACGCATTTTCACTGAAGAATCCTGTCCTTTAATTCTCCCCTAGCTCCTATTTCGAGCCCTATGCCCTTGGTGCAATGCATGACGGGACTCGAGGGAGAGACCTCTTACTACCTAGACTTTTGACGGAATGCGCATGACTTGGGATGTGTAGAAAGAGACAGCTACAGTGACTGCATGTCTGATTCTGGCGGGAAGTTTTACAGATCTCTTACATTTGGGTTGGTTTCCATTTTTATAGATTACGCTGTGACCTCAGTTCCTGGAGGATTTCCTCATCTTCCCGTTTCTGGTCAACCAGGTGAGATTAACCATATTAACCATAAGTACCATAATGTGCATGGTGGCTGTACAAAGTATGAGTTAGTGCGTTTGTAGATTGTAAAATTTTTGATTTAGTGTGAGGTAGGTGTAGTGATTACGTAACAGTTAGAATTTGTATTATTAACAAACCTGTACAAACCGTTGTCGATATTACTAGATCAAATAATAGGGACTTTATATGAAGTGTAGATGATTGTAACTTACCATGTATTTTTGCATCATTCAGCTCAACACTCAGGATTTCATAAACGCAAATCAAGAATCCAAGTAAGATTTCTTTCCACTTTATTGAAAAATGGTCTTCATTTTTGTGTTGTGGATAAGCACTTACGTTAAAATTTGGTTCTCCTAATTTTATATCAATGCCGTTACTACGAGTGTGTAGATTTATATGTATTAAGAAGTGTCAAGAAAGAAGTATTAAGATGTATAATGAATGTCTTATTATAATGTTATTCTGAAATAATTAGGAAAAGTATGCCACGTCTTTATTTTATTCTTGATCTTGTAAAACAGGTGATACATAAACATTTATTTAGATAAATACAAAATAATTTTGTTAATAATTCTTCACTTGAACAATGTAATTATATTTACTAGAAAATAAAACATTTTTCTCAAAAAAAAAAAAAAAGACGTAACAATGTGGCGAACACTAAATATAAATTAAAACTTGTAAAACAAAATATGGAAAAGTTTCTATGTAAACACTCATAATCATAAAAGTCAAATAACGCAATAATATACATCCCGAATAGTTATTAAGTTCATCCAAGAACCACCTACCACTAGTTAGATTTTACTTTTGTTCTAATCAGAATTTTTCATCCAAATGAACTGAATTAAAATATGTTAATTTATAATTATTTCAAACTTATAAATATATTAATTGTATGTTGAATGAAAATGGGAGAGGGGACCGAGATTCGAACTCGGCACCGTCTCCCATTTTCATTCAACATAACATGATTAATCTGTTACTTGGCGGTGATGTTTACCGCAATCTAGATTTCTATGTGGTTATAAATATATGTTAGTTGCAAAAATCTTTTCCATTTTACATAGCACCACAAAAATTAAAAACATCATCAGCACAAATATTGTCTCGTCTTTAGTATACTGTTTAATACGGATACAGTACCGCTATAACGATTGAAGTAAATATGGAAGATGATGGTATTCAGCATTTTAGTTATAGTTGTAAGACAAAAGATAATATCGATCTAAATAGAAATTCGTTCCATAGTGGAAAAGTTGTTGAAAGTTCCGTACGATGGTTTAAAAAACGAAGATTAGCTTGGACAGTACTTTGAATATTTACTGGTATAATACAGACTACATTTTAATGAGCGGTACTAATATTTCTCATATCAGCTTTAAAGTGTGAATTTGCACATCTAATTTTTTCAATGTGTGTGTGTGTGTGCAGAGGAAGTGGTGGTACAAACTCTGGAACCCCTGGACGGGACATCTGTGCGAGTGGTATTCTCAGTCCCTCCAGTGTTCGTTGGCCTGCACGGACGCATTGAGCTGCGCTACACAGACGACAAGAAGTGAGTACTCATCTCTTATCACAATACATAAGCGGTGTTGTCCTAAATGACTGACTGATACAGATTGACTGATTTACTCAACAACGGAGAGAAAATCTGAGAAGAATAGGATCTTGAAATTTTGACGAAATATGTCTTTTGTATTGTACAGGTTCTTTTCGCTATATGTGACGATCTAATTGAGATATCTCGGTGTTAATACACATATCTAGAAATGGTTACTGGGTTTTTGATTTTTCACTTTAAGTTGAGTGCAAAGGGGTAGAAATGTTTTCAGGTTGATGTCACTGGCGCAAAGCCATTGTTCATTATTTCCGCTAATTTTTAGAATTAAACGGGATATTACCTTGTTTCTGGATAAAATACACTCCAAGTGTGGAAAATGAGTTAGTTGAACAAATGAAAATCATTATAAAACGAAATTAAACAAATTAATTCCCAACGAGAGAAAGTCTCAATTTTCGGTGTTTCTTTTTTTTTAAAGATCGTTAAAAAATACAAAAAAAAATACCCGCAGGTATTCTAACGTTTCTTTTCGTAACATCTGAAATCTTTTATCTCACGCAATACTGGAATAAATGAAATTAAAAATCATACCGATACCGTTCTCGATTGCCATACTTCATTATCAAAGACCTACATTAATTTGAAATTCAAATTGCTGCAGCACATTTCTTAGATACTGTAACTTTACTCGTAAGAGCCATTCATTTCAAAATTTATGCGAAACTTTGCGGTAGTTTTAGCATAAAATCGATAACTGTGTGTATTTCCATTTAGTAATCACTGATGAAAATACAGCTTTCGTTGAATGCGGTGCGCGTAAAATTAAATTAAATACTTAACAATGCATGTTCTATGAATTAATACTGATAGTTTCATCACGATTTTATTTCTCAATTAAAAGTAGTCGAATGAATTTGTTTATTTTAATTATAAATTTAATATTCGACTACGAATTGTTTCGTATTATGAGATTTTTTATGTACGTCACAGTAAACTTCAAAAATCAAATATAGTTTGTGTCCGCGGATAAGAAAAGCCGTGCACGTATTAAAACGTGAAGGACAAAAATAAGATTTGATGCGTGAGATAAACATTCTGAATGTGGTTGTACATTACATGAAGAGTTGCATTTTGTGAGGAAATAATTGATATTAGCCATGTAATATAATATGGGAAATATGATTATTAGACCTGCAACTCCAATTACGACTAAGAAAATAGAAATCTACCAAAATAATTATAATAGTCATAAAAGTTTGTTATTCATATGACGTTATTTACCTGCAACTCAATACTATTAACATCTCTTTTGTCTTAGTCATTGCTAGCCATAATACTTTGTCTCCGTTGGGCACCATCGAAGTGATTAAATCATAAATAACAGTTGATCTTTTTGTTTTGACTTTGATGTGCTTATTTACTTTGCTAATGGTGCCTTTTTTCGATACCTCCGAAGTCGATTTACGAAATTAAAAAGGTGAAAATGAAAGCGTCTTATGTAAAATGTAATAAAACCGGGAGAAAGTAGAAAAAGAGAGAAAACATAGCGGGCTGCATTCATGCACCTGCATGTTTAGCGCGTTGCCTGCGTGTTACACAGGTTGCCGCAGTATTGACCATAAAATAATACGAAAATTGAAAAATAAATGACCAATAATTATTTATAGAGAACACAATATAAATGACATCAGTAAGATAATATTTATCACTTGGAACGGATACACGTTTTATGCAATATTTCTATTGATTCTAACATTACTTTCCTTTCTTCGATCAGCAACCACGACCCTTCAACATGGAAGCCACAAGTGCTCGCTCCACCTCAGGACCTTCTCGCTACACCGACACTGGAGTTCACGCTGGGAGACTTGAAACCTGACACCGAGTATCGCGTTAAGATCACCGTTTTACTCAGAGATCTGCAAAACAGCCCAAGCAGTCCCATATTGGCTGTACGCACACCTCCAGGTAAGGCTCTCTATCTTCAAATCTCTCTCGAACACTGATACCCAAAGTGGTCTATATCAACCCCCAGGGATCGACTACGACCTGCAAGGGTTTCATGTCAGCGGAAAACAAAATTTGGGGTCCACGAGATGTAAATGGGAGTTCACGTTATAGGACCTTATTTAAGCAAGCCGTGACCTTAATTTTGGCTTTCCATAAATGAAATAACCCACATACAGTGTTTTCCACATCCACATGGTAAAATGTTTTCGACCTAATAACCAACAATTCAACAACAAAAATCTCCCTTTAAAACTAACAATGAACTTCATCCTAGCCAAAGCCTCTTCCGTGCGAATACTTTCCTTCTTATGACGTATCAAGAATCCGTTCCAATCCCCTGAAAGCTTACTTAGTCCTTAGTTACTTAGTTCATTCTTCCAAATCTTTTCACAGTGAATGTAACTTTCGCAGCTCGTTTCCCTGTTTCTGTTGTGTGTCAAAATATTTCGGTTTCCTTTCGGGTAATTATGTTATAAATATTTATCATTTTTTAGTACTGACGATGCCTACGAATTGACCGACAAAGCTTTCTTGTCTAATAAATCATTAAACCATGAATTGTTATAATTCGTTTAAAAAATCTTATAGTTGATAATTTGAAGGATGTACAGAGATGAACAGAATACACTTACTGTCTGTATCTAGTGGCTACATCCACGCTGCCTCCAGTGGTGCCTGTCAGTCCGGAGCTAGAAGCAGCAGAGGTGAATGCCAGCTGGGCCGTGTTGACATGGCGCCGCTTCTCCGACTTTGAGATGCAGCTTATCGACGGAGTGCAGTTACGATACAAGCCTCTGGAAGACAAAGTAAGTGAATTTACCAAAAAGTTATTTATATTTGAAAACCCAACATATGTTAAACGGCAGGCGTGGACGCATTTCTAAAAATTGGATTTTGCTGAAAATCATAAAACATGATCAATGATAGGTCTTTAGGCAATTAATAATTGTGTATCGACATATAAAATCAATTACTTTTCATTTAAGACATTTCTTGGGTAGGAGATCACCATTTTCTTCGTCTCCAGGTATATCAGGCAACGCCACTGATCCACCGAGCTGTGACGAGTTACACCATTGAGAACCTGAAGCCATCCACCACTTACGAAGTGCGAATCTTTTTCATTCCATTCCCTGGTCAAGCATCGGAACTGCAATCTGATTCTGCCTTCCAGTTCACTACCAAGGAACCAGAAGGTAATTAATCATAATTTGCTCTCTCTTTTGCATACACGGAATTTGACTGAGGCAAGAAAAAACCCCTTCTCCAATAAATTGTAGACTTAAGACAAATTCGGTAATTTAAAAAATTCATTATCGAATTCAAATTACTAAATTTTTTGTGAAGTCAATACTCCGAGTTAATTTTAATTCTCTCGTATTAGGAATATTATTAAAGATATTCACATTAAAGTATTATTAAAAGTCGCATTAAACATAATATTAAAGGTCTAAAATACCTGAAACCTCAATGATATTGAAAAGGAATGAATGAAAGGATGAATAATGAGTGGATAAATGAATGCATGAATGAATGGACACTTCCCGGTGCACTTTAACATTGAAGCACCAGTACTAGTGTCTGCAGCCTCAATATTAAGTTGTCGATGTTAATGTGATCCACAGATATGTACAAGTTCGACGTCCATATGGAAGTTCACCACATAAAGTCGACATCCATCGAAGTGAATTGGACTGGAGTGCCGTACCCCGAGGACAAGTATGTCAACATCTACCGCGCCATCTACCAGAGCGACTCGGGCAAAGAGGACTTCAGTACATTCTCTGTGGCGAAGAGAGATTCAACACCTTCGATTCTCATCAAGGACCTCGCTCCAGGAACAAGGTGAGAGGTTCGACTCGCCGATCTCGGATTAATAGAATATTTTTACTTCATGTGTTTCTCGCTAACATATGGCACTATTTTCTAATAGTTATGAAAACGTTAGAAAAATTGTTCTGCTCGTGAGATGCAGCATGCTAATTATCATCAAGTTATGATATTAACAAATGTGTACGTTACATTAAGTTAATCACATCAAAAATAAAATATTTTCTATCACTGGAATAAAGTCATTAAGATGGAATCATCTCTTCCAATTGTTTTCAACAAATAATATTAACAATATTGGATAATTTCATCTTCCTAGTTTGAATAACAAAGAATGTAAATGGAATTAACAAAATTATTATTGAAAGTACATCACATTGTAAATTTTTAATTCACTCATGTATTTGTGAACTTCAAACAGAAAAATACATAGATAGACATATTCACCTTAGGTCTGTTCGAATTTTTGTACCCGGATGTGAACCAAATATTTATTATTTATTATAAATTGAAGAATTATTCACTGTTTCATCAAGTTTCTTTGAATCTCGTTATTTTTGTTTACAATTTTGTGATCACTTTTGTCCACGTTTAACTTTAAATATTTTTTTCTACTCCTTCATTCTTATACCATTTCTCCGCTTTCCTAAAACATTAAAAAAGGATCCTTTTATCCCTATGAATTTCACCCCTGATCATATATTTCTTCGTTTTCTGGTTCGTGATTCTGATAATTTAAGGCAACTTTGGTTTTACTCATATAAATAGTCAAATCTTGCTTCAAAACGATAATTTGCCCATAAATTGATTAAATATATTCCATCGAACTTAATATTTTATATTTTTATTTTTGTGGTGCTTTAGGGCTTGTCAACAGCAAGGTCATTAGAGCTCTTCGATTTAATAGATGCTAATATGAGACAATAGGAGTATTGTATTTGTAACGATAGAATTATCATACTTCACAAGAAGTCCCGGTAAAATTTATTGTGAGTGTTTCTGGATCAATGAATAAACTGTCATATAAACCGGTGTCTCAAAATATACTATGACCAGATATCGTATTTCTCTTCTTGTTTAAATGTCCTGTCGAGACAGCAGCAGGAGAATGCAGGCGGTAGATGGTTCATAATTGCGATATTAGTTGTATGAAGGACATGGTCGATCAGGATATTTCGTTGCGTATAAAGCACCTCATGTGCAAAAATTTATATTCAAATTGTAAGTGATATTCATGTCCAGCCACTGAAACGAGCATTGTGTGGTGCTATAAGTTAGAAAAATACTTGGCAAATAAGATCCCAAACAGACAAAGTAGCTTGCTATAAAATACTCAATTTATATACATTCGCATCATATCATTTAAGATAAGTTTCAACCGATTCGAAAGCTGTCTTGACTAAGTTTCGTGTACTAGACGCAGATTTCTCCCATTCTGATATACACGCCTTTGTTATCGATGGAACAAATGTCCCGACTAAAATAGGGGATAAAAAATAACGCGTGTAAATATTCCCATAAATCATAGACTGTTCATGAGAAGACCTTGTCATATTTCTTTACTATTATCCTCAATAGTATATAATCTTATGTTACTCGTTTACCCTCCCCACTCCCACCGTTATTTGTGTAGCTTTTTGAGACAAAGTACATAAATACCCCGATACACGCGCAAAATTTTCATGCAAAATCCAAGGGTTAAACAGCGATGTCCAAATTAATAAAACAAAACGCCGCAAGACAATCGATCATTCCGTGCAGCTTAAGAACAAACCACCGTCTAATTTTCTTCTTCACCCATCAATTTTCCTAATGAATCCTTTCTGGGTAATTTCTGTGGCATGTTGAATGAGACTTGGGCTCCGTTATTCAGAAGAGCGAATAAAGAATTTGACCTTGATGCAAATTTCATCAAAACCAGAGTGAATCGATTTCACCAAGTGGTACTAAATGTTAATTTGGATTATTGCCAACATTTTGTTGAATTTACTAACTAACAACAACCTTCATCCAATATATTTTTGAATATACACCGAAACAAATTATATTCTGTTCTACTGCCATTATTAGACTGAATATTCAATAATTCAACCTTCTTTATAGATTATTTTCCTAAACAATATTTCTTCTATAATTTGAGATAATTTCAAGTGTTTACGTATAAATCAAGATCTGTAAACATAGTTACATCACTGTTTCTTACAATTGAAATTTCTTCGAAATATTAGCATTTATCAATCAAATGTTAGCACACTATGAATAATATGTAATTATAAATAAGAATAAACAAAAAAGCACCTATAAAACATTTTTTATAAAAACATTAACCGTTTGGATAATAATTCCGTATCCGACATTAAATTCAGTGTATTAATTGTAACATTTGTATAAATAATTCTAGAAAATATATTTTCATATAACATTTCTCTTTATCTAATATCAATCTATTTCTCCAATCCATTTTGTGGTCATTCTCTAAACAATGTGGAATACAATGTAATTCATTTCGGTTATTTTTGTGTTGCTTTACACGAATAATCAATAACTTTTGTCTGTTCAATACATGATGCACTATAGTCCCTACATTTAATTTTGCATACTTGTACATTAGTTTTGGTACAATAAATGTACCAATCATGTAGAATATTTAATAAATGTACCAAAATTGAAACCGATCAAATAAAATGCATTAATATTTCAATATCTCACATTTTAAGCTATGTTGTAAGTAAATAAACTTTTCAGTAATTCTAAGTATTTTCACATTTCTCAGTTTATTAGCAACGTCACATCTGATTATTCTCTTTGACGAGATATAGAAAATACGAAAACCCACTTCGGTTTAAAAATTAAAATTTGTACCGGTTTTTTAACTCTTTATTGTAACAGTCTGCAATACTAGTGAGACAAACAGAAAGTGTCTTGTATTAAATGGCTTATTCACCACAGGTATCGTCTCTGGCTGGAAATATATTTAACAAATGGAAAAATCAAGAAAAGCAACGTTCAGGACTTTAACACGCGGCCAGGGTCAGTGGACCCAGTTGGAAGCTCTCACCAGGGTAAGTACGCTCATAAAATATTTATTCAGCGTTTTGAGTAATAATGCTAATAGCCAAACCCTGAAATTATTCAACTTCCGGAGCATAATGCATTACATCACAATACACATCGTTGTTAATAATATGGAGAGAAGGCTATGAGTAATGAGATAGTTATCATATGTTTGTAAGCATGAACATTAATGCACCTCGTAATAGAGATAAATCTTCGTAGTAGCCAATATGTAACATAATTGGAAGTAGAGAACGATCTAAAATGTTAATTTACTATTAACTCACTATTAAGTATCATTATATTTATGCGTTTTTTATATTAGTTTAAAAAATTAAATTTTCAGTTTCTTTACTGTTTGGTTCAATTGTCAAGGAAAAACAACTTCAATAAAGTAAACAGATTTTTAAGCTTAGCGAAGAATAAGAAATGTTAACGAAGGTAATGCGTATCCCTATCAACTGGTAGAGATATAAACAAGATCGATCTCAAAATTAAATCGCATGCGAAGCACACACTTCCAATATCCGAACGCAAAGCAGCAAGTTTGTTGTGGGTAACCGGCACCAAAGCGCTTCTGTCGGGGCGTCGTAAGATGTCTTTGCGTCACAGATTGCATACTTTGTATGTTACAGCCAAAGGACGTTATTACCTTGGTGAACAGGGAAATGACATTCAGAGGATTAGGATGCCTTATACTAACCTCTTCTCTCAAGTCCGCTTTACACGGTCCATTTTACGTACTCTTTCGTGCGATACGCGTCAGACTGGATGCAGATTGCATGAACATTTCCAAGCATGCTCAATTTTTCAGTACGACTTATATAAATTGACTCGCGCTATCCTAGCGGCACCTCTGCTTACTAATTGAGGTGTCTATGTTCTCTGGAGTCGGTTGCACGGTTAAAATATTATGCCTGTTGTGTTCTTTTTTTCTGTTGCGATATTTTATGGTTAGTTGATCTTCGGAAATGAATCATAGAGAACGAAAGACTGTATTGAATAAACGATTCGTTTGTCAATTAAGTTTATTTTCATGTTCAGAGAATTGATAGTCCAGTTGAGGTTACTTGTTTGTTGCGCTCTCCGTGGCGTTGAGAGACAACTCATACTAAGAGCCTCCATTTCTCGTGCAAAACGTTTATTTCGGAACGTCCATTTTCTGTACACGCAAATGACATCAAGCATGACGTCAGCCTCTTCACATACACATCTTATACAGCATTTGGACGCAAATTGTCTGTAAAATGGACCGTGCAAAATGGGCTGTGTACTTGTAGTTATTTCATACTATTTTTCTTTTGGTTTATCCTAACATAATGTAGAACGTACCATTTAATTTCATTCCACGAATGTTTTTCGTCGCAGGTAAACTGGAGAGCTCAGCATCGCCCGTGCGAGAAGCGGGCGACTACTACAGTCCTCTGGTGGCAGTGGCCATCTTGGCAGCTCTCGCCATCATGGCGACGCTAATTCTCCTGTTAATGCTGATGAAGCGACGCAGCCAAACCAAGGCAGCCATCACGGCGGGTCGCAAGAGTCAATCCGCTTACGACAACCCGTCTTACAAGGTAGAAATCCAGCAAGAGACAATGGGTACGACTCGCTCCACATTCCGTCAGCAAGCGTGGGGGTTGGTTGGGGAGCGGCGGGTAAGGGAACCTGGTTCGCAGTCATTGGATTCAAGGAGACACCGCTAAAGCGTATGCGTCTCGCTAAGGCGCCATTTTGTTCACTATTTTCCCCTTGAATCTTCATCCCACTTTCTTCATTTCGGCCACCCTAAATGAATAATCAAAGTATGTATATTTCTTAACAAAAATTAGTATTGATTTATTCTTTTAAAAATTAATTACATTTTCCATGAAAAAAAGTAAAACCAAGCCAATGTTCCTTGCAGCCTGATCAAATCAGTTTATTCCACAAAGTTGCTGAATTTGTTCTCACAGAATTCATGTAAAAAGTGGGTGAATTACGTTTCATTAAATCGGAGAAGTAATTTTTTTCTATTTTCATTTTCTATATACCTTACAGTATAAAAATGAATATATTATGTTTCAAGATACTCTCCATTTCGAATTCAGAGTCTTGGGTAGTAGGGTAGTCTCCTTAGGAATCCAGTGTCCGGAGCCAGGTGGAGCATTCTTGAGCTAGAACTTTGCCTGCAAGAGAACCAATGTCCAGACAATTGGTTAACTCTCATCTCATTTCTGCACAATTTCCTGATCCTGCCTGAAAGATCTAAATCATTCCAAAGCAACACGTCTTACTCATTCAGAGGCTTGTCAGGTGGATGTCTCTCTCTTATGCACTGTGTAGATTGGTGAAGTCTCTTGCTTTATAGAGTGCGTCAGAGTAGTTCCAAGACGCAGCATGGTCATTATAGAATTCAGATATTTGTAGATTAGAGTGTACTAGTATAGTGAAAACATTTGCTGTAAAATAAATATTTTTACAAACTATTAGAAAATAAGCGTTTGAAAAATAAAAGAACAATTATAACAGCAAAGTTTTGGATGTATTTCTTGAGGACTTTCTAATAATACTTGTACTGTACTATTACTCATCTGAACATCATCTCACTCAATATTAACCCACTCGGTGATCTCACCTCAGGGGTAGTTCATAAATTACGTACTGGGGAGGGTTTTTCTTCATATAGTAAACCTGTTGTACGGTAGGCTAGGGGGATGTCAACCCTGGTATTGTGTGACGATACGTTTTATAGGGTATATTTTATAAAAGATTTTTAACCTTAAAGTTTGTAACTGTAACCTAAGTACCCAACTACGAAGTGAGAGCATAGAGCAAAGAGGGAGGATTGTTAGAGTCATGTCAGTTCATCAAAAGTTTCCCCCTTCTTTTTAAATAAGTAACGACGAACTTTATTTATTGGAGGGAGGTAGTTACATAATTATTTGTGCTTTTTTTATTAATCATGTGAAATAATCGATGTACTAATCGCGATTAAATCGCTCATCTCTGGTAAGAAGTATGTTGGGGAGGGTGGAGGTTAAGATTAAATAGGCAATTAGAGGACGGCCACTTAACTCGCATTGTGATTAGTTAAGATAGGTTGTGTTGTGTGAGGTGATGTTGGGATGGTGAGTAATTGTTTAGTGTAATTATTACAATTAGCTGAAGATTGATAGAAATACATACAAAACAGTTTTCAGTTTGAATTGTTGAATTGACAAATACTTACGATCTAATGATCTATTAGAAAGTGATCAAGAAATATTATGCTTTTTTATAGATCAAGGTGGATTTTTGCAAAGAAGATGAGTAATACGTAAAGTTTCTTCCGTAAAACTATTTTGAAATTAACCTCGTAGCAATGGAGAAACTAGAGATAATCGTATCCGGGGAAAACAGCAGTCTTGAGAATCAACTCATTATGTGTCACTAGTTGAATACATCCAGCGCCACCCCGAGTTTCAATTAGTTTTTTCCTGGCTGTTTCAATAATTTTAACAATTAACTACATTTCTGGGATACTTTTCTACCCCATCTGTCACTTTTTGGTTTATAATTTCGTTTCTAGAGCAACGTCGTCGCTCCGCTCCCACGTAAGCTTAGCTTAGCACCAGCTGTTCAGCGGACGAGCACCAAGTAACTGTCATTATTTCCGTAGTTACGTATCAATGGGAGTCAAAACCTACCTCAAAGTTATAAACATAACTTTTTTTGTCAATATGAACTTTTTTTATTTAAGACAAAATGTATCGTTTAATAGGAAAAAAGAAAAATAAGTTAAATTAATGTTATTGCTCATTAATGTGCGAAAATTGCAAATAAAAGCCATCATGAAGAGAGAACATATTTATATATTTTAATTGGTTCAGTGGTAACAGTCATTCATTGACCCAAAGTAACTCTCGTTATTAATTTTTATAGAAAGTCATTGTCAATTGTTTCTTTATAGTTTACTTAATTTATCTTCACTTGATCTCAAAACATGATTTTTTTTATTATTATACAAGTAGATTTTTCGAGAGAATATTTTAGGACTCAATGACAGTGCTTTTGCTTGCGCGAAAGATACTTGTTTAGTTTTAAAGAAAGTATGACTACCCAAAAATAAAAACAATGCTTTTATTAATTATTCGTAAAAAAAAAAAACCAAAAACTTTTTTTCAACTGTTTTTTCTTGTCATAGGGTCTATTTTTAACCCTCTAAGTTTCTAACGATAGTTTGAATAGTTAAGGGTTAACAAAATGTGTTGAATAGAATAACAGTAGATAAATTAAAACCTCCATAGAAACAGTCCTCTCAAATACACGCCTACCATGGCGACGGTATTACTATAACCGGCATAGTTATTTCACAGAAGACGCAGGCATTTCCGATCGCGAGTGACGGGAAAAATTGATAAATTTCTATGTAATGGTTGAGATTTTCAAGTACAAGCTTTCATCTCTATATACTTCGTTGGTTCTTTCTTTATAAAGTACCTTTTTTATTTCTATAAACTTCTTGATTAAAATCTTAAAATGCATTAAAGTAGAATTTAGCGTTTTATATTTAAAAAAATTGTTCCTTCCTAATTTTTTGACCAAAAGATCAAACTACTGTTTTGGATATTATTGTATGGACTGTTTTAGAAACTAAATTGATTCTTATGATCAAGTTAATAAAATTCGGACATGTCTAACCGTTATTAAATAGAAAGATAAGACTAGTAAAAGTACAATACGTACAACTTGTACTGATTGTGAGTCCTTCTTCACAAAATAATTATCTTTTGTAAGATGACCTTTGTGACAATTATAGGTAGAGGAGAAAATAGAATTTTTCAGAGATGGTGAATTATTCTTCCCGCCTCATTGACTAACGCGATGAAGAATAGAATTTTTGAATTACAAGAAAATGTATTTCACCAATTCCATTATATTGAATTCCAGCGTTATCAGAGTCCACCCAATTAAATACAATATGTAAGAATTAAATGAAGAAAAATCTTAAAATGGATGGGTTCACTAGAATAAAATATTCATAAATCCTAAGTAATGCGCCATAGCAAATAAGCGTGCTTGAAACGTCGAACCCGAGAAGAGTAAAAAGATGCTGCACGGTGAAATCAGATGGATTGAACAATGAGGATTTTCTCCCCGCTTCACAAACTTGTTAGAGAGACTAGTTCAATTCGACCGTTTGAGAAACAAGTACAGATTAGTCGCGAGTCGTGTCGGGGGGGGGGGGAAGTTCCGTCATGCGAAGAGCTAGTCGTCAGAGCCCGATCGCAACTGACTTCTCCGTCAGTAAACAAACGTTCTGTCTCCTCGGTTACCAGAGTGAAACTAAAATAAAACAGTATCAATAAAATATGAAAAGTCCCTTCGTTTGTTCAGGGCTAGCGCGCTCATTTACCGGTTCGATTCCCGGTGGGACCAGAAAAAAGTGTAGCTTTTCACTTCTATGTCTCAGTTCATATAACTGTGACGATTGTTAAGTTTATCACCTGCGCTTTATCACCGCAGTTTTAATACTTGGATACGGCAATCCAGATGCCATCTAGACGCTGTTTCCCCCCCCCCTAAATTTTTCACGATGTGTCTAGTGAGTAAACTCACGTAGAGTTGGGCCTTACCTCTTCGTGGTCCTTAGTTGGGCAAAACGAGAAATACACACATACAAAATATGAAAACCTGTACAGAAGTTTCCGGTAGAAGTAAGAAGGAATTCATGTTCTAAAATCACATTCTGAGAAATCCTCAGCGCTCTCAGGCGTGATTTCCTTCTGTAAGTGCCAATACCGATAGTTGTATATTCCGAGTGAAAAGTAGAATGTTAAGAGGCGATGTTTCTCGCCACAACCAAAATTTCCAGTTAATAGCAGATAGAACAAAATTGAAATAACGTTTACTGATCCAAGTAAAAATGAATGACTTGTATGAGTATGGTTATGTTCAGTAAACGTTTTATTTTTGATTTACTTCCTTCTGTCTTTTGAACCTTCTGAAAATATAAAAAAATATATGGAATCAAATACACTTGTAACTTCACTTGTTTTTTAAAAAAATCAATTATAGAATGTAATAGTTTTTTAATTTGGCTGTGTCGTACATTTTTCTGAAACAGCGATTCGTCAGTTTATTGTCCAAATAACTCAGAATCCTATTTAAAGAGTACCTTTGATAGTTATCTAAACATATTAAGGAAGCAAATTACGTGTTTTGAAAATAAGTTTTTTTTCGAATTCTTGATAATGGTTATGATAAAAGCAAATGCACAGGGCGATGATATATGATAATTACGTCCAATTGAAAATGTCATTTTCATCTGGCCATTTTTATCAGTTGGATACTTATCAGTAGAAAAGTGCAAAGCGTCGAAATTTTAGAAATTGATATATTGCTCTAGAAAGATATAAAAAGCCATGGTGAATTTCATATCAACAGGACAAAGTCCACAGAAGACATTATGATATACCAAGACCATAACAAAATGGCAGCATTGCTACGTCCCTGGCCAATTTCATAAGTGGGGTGCAGTATGACATTCATTTGCTTCGCATTCAATGGATATGATTTGATAGGAGTGAAGGGACTTATAATTCTGCGAACTTGTCAAGTGTAGACATGAAAGAATCATATAAGTGAACTTGCGACTGGTGGTAAAATTCCGGTGCTGAAGAAAGGGTAACGAGTGTAAGACATGCGAGTACAGTCTACAATGTTTCTAACCAAGTTATCTCAATTAAGTCAATTATGACAGAATAAAAAAACCCCTAGGGGCTATGATTAATTATTTGCATACGAAAGAGCATAAAGAGAATTACAGGCAGCTGTGTAAAGAATAAGTGGCACATATCTCCATCAAACTGAGATTGGACTTGACACCTTTCACGAATTACGTGTTTTTTTGAAATTTAAATTTATAGATGTGAAACTTTCATTTTGGATGAATTTGTTTGTATCCTTAAAGTTCGAAGAACAAAGAAAAATAATGTGTAATATAGTTTTCAATTTACGATAAAAAATTTGTCACTTTTTTCTACTGTTAAGAATCCAGTTATGATATTGATTTACAATATTTTCGTCATAATCCTCGATTCATGTCACATTGCATTCAAATACGAACTGTTACATGCTAATTGATAATAAGTTCATTAACTAGAATCTTGATTTCCAACGCTTCCTAATGGTAAAAGGAATAATTAAACAAATCGTGCATGTAGAATTGAGATAAACACTATTAATAGATATAATTAGCAGTAACAAATAAAACAAACTAATCTATTGCTTTCCATTAATGACACGCTAATAATTAATATTCGGAACATTCATGGATTATCGAATGTAATCCAAAAGTAAAATAAATTTGATTTTGCACTGCTATATTTAAATATATTTTATTTTTCCTCGAGGTACAAAAAAATAAACCTCGTCGATAAAAAACGTAGATTCTTACTTTATTTGAAATGCGTTCGGAAACAATACGTTTTATTCAAAGAATAGAGAGAGTTTAAATCTATTCATTGACATTAAGAATATACTTCAAAAGTTTTATATTAAACTGAGATTTGCAATTCTGTTGAGAAATAATGATCTATATGGGAATTTGAGTAATGTACCGCATTTACTTGACATGTATCAACATAGCAATAAGGAAAGGTCATACATTAGAATTAAGGAAAACTCTACATTTTTAATTCATATAGTTGATAGTTGCTAGACCGAAACGGACTCCTACCTAAAGAAGCTAACAGGTTGCAGGTCGATCGTTTGAAATGTTCATCAATGACGACGAAGCAAAACCCGAGAAACATTGTTGCTTATATGAAACAAAATTTATTTCAGAAATGCTACATTGTTTGCCATGTATATGGATCAGATTTAGAAGTATATCCAGAAATGTTTCAATTTATTCAGATGTGTGTGTGATGTATAAACGACAAGTGAAGAAATGTATATACAGTATCAGCTTTTGGTCTAAAATTTTATGATATTATTTTAAAAGCATGCACCTAAACCAAAACGATTTTTGATCTGAATTTCAATTTTAAATTTCATTAAAATTTCAATGCGATTTAAAGTATAGAAAAATGGAATTGACGAGACATCGTATGGATAAATTTAATAAGTTTTATTTCCTAAAATTAAATTGTTTAAATTTAAGGGAGTTAATAAGAGTGATCACACTTAAAAACACATTTTGTGATACGCATGTTCATTTTCAATAATTTGTTTGTTTTTATGTTCCAGATTAAATTTTACTAGGCTTAAGTATTTATTGCATTTATATTTTTAGACATTCCTTTATTCACGCATTATCTAGAATGTCATTGAAATGATATCATATAATTTATTGCGGGAAAACTCCTTCAGCGTCTTTAAGTTATTGTACGTTGAAATATAAAATGTTACAGTAATTAAATACAAGTAATGCATGAGGAGAGGTAAAGTAAAAACACTCAGAAAACTTCTTTCTTTTATTACTGAATTATCACTTGCTGAATTTTATTATTGAATCAAACAATTTAATTTGTATTGATTTATTAATGATATTAATAATTATTAATTAATGTATCTGACTTCTTACTACATATATATGATTCCTTGGTCTTTTGAGTTTTTGTAAAATTTATATATATTTTTGCACAAAAGAAGAAAGGTACAAAAACATACAATGAATTATTTGAGAACCTAACGCAAAACGAAATGGTTTGCAATAAAAATAATTTCCATGTCTTATCTTGACCCAATATTCAATTTCATGTTATGAAACACCTCATCAATAATAGTTCGTCTCATAAACAAGGGGTCTTTGAAATCATGCGTTATAATAGGAAGACTGCGACTCGTGATAAGTACTAAACATTTTGGACATTTCATAATATCCTTAAATCTAAACATTCAGCATCCTTCAGAGTTTCTGTTGGTACATTACCGTCAGGATTTCAAATGCAAACGTACTGGGTCTGAAAGTTTATATTTCATTGACTTGATTTTGAAACCAAAGACCGCATACCCTACTTCATGAGGTAGGCTTATCCTCTTCTTTACATCTCAATAACTCATTCATGTTTAAGCAACGCACTGGAGTTCATGGTTAACGATACTGCTATTTCGTAATTCAAATTTAAATACTAAACTAATTATAACTGTCGAAATAAACTAAGAAAATTAAACGGGCAATATTAAGTTGAACTTTTGTTTGAAAAAGAAACTTTTCATCTGGAAGATCAACGAGATTTGGAGATGTATAACCTCACATCTTCTCACGCTCGAACGAATAGGGAAGGATTCTTATTCATATGTTTAACACAAACAAATTTCAAATCTTTCAAATGAAAAACATCCTATTTGTGTCTCATAAAAATGTTTCCATGGTAACTTTACTCTCCAATTACATATCCTAGAAATACTAAATGCGCGTCTTCTTAACCGTCGTAATGTAAACAATAGTTCCTAAAAGTTTTAGACACGCGGCCCCATTGTTTTACTGATCATTTCCCGGTTGTTCGATACACCTAATGTAAATAACTCATTGTGCAGTAAAGTAAAATTTTGTTTATATGCATTCATAGATTATTTTTCACATTATTTTATTAAAGGTTAAATGGTAGAGATACATAAATCATACAAAAAATTATATTTTTTGCAAAGGGGTTTACAGTAAAAAAAATTAAATTTATGGCGCCATATGCCAAGGTACGGTGCCTCAGGCAAAGGTGCATCTTCGGTAACAATTTTCCAAAGATTTGTCAACAGAATAAGATGAACAGATTAAGTTTTGCACTCTCATTCCAATATTTCCTTGATTAGCGAGGTATTCTGAGCAAATGACAAAACCAAAAATTTAAAGATTAGTAATAAGACCTTACTCATACAAAGATTTTAAATTTACATAATAATCTAAAATATACATTCAGGTTCTGGGATTTGAATAACACTTTTAAGTGGATATAATTTTTTTTCTTCCACTTTCATTTCATTACCTCTTCTGAGGTAAATACGACATAAAAATTTAATTTTTTTATTCAGTTGAATTAACTCAGCAATAAGAAAGTGCATTAATTCCGCAAGTATTACAAAATATGGATATATTATATTCTTTGAGTTTAAATATTTCGTTTCATACGTTCATAATCACGTAAAAAATTGATTATTTTTAACAATTGTTAATTTCAGTGGTCGTCAACAATTCTTTTATCCCTCAATGGTCCATTCAGAAGGACTTAGAAAAATTACTTTGCGTTTCATTGAGGAAAAGCTGAGTTAGTGTTTGATTTAGTTAACTTGCAAATAATTGAAACAATTTATTTCTTTGTCTAATAATACAAACAAGAGAAACCTTATCTCCTTGAAGTTCTCAGACGCAAATTTTATCACAAGGATTGTGGGGGATACGGTGTACCAGTGTACCTTGTAACTAAGTGTGACAAGGGTTGTGTAGATTACAGGACAGAAAGTGCAGAAAGGAAAGGACAGAATTTGCATAATATCTGTTAAACATTTCAGACAGAACAATCAGAAAAATAAAATTGAGATCCGTGTTCTATATGTTGCGGAAACCTCTATGCCGTCAAATAATTGCTCTCAGTGTGTGCGAATATGTTCGTTTGGAATTTTTGACGGTGGCTTGAAATGGAAATTTACGAAACGGAAGGTTCTTGAAAATTAAATACTTTGATATCATGTCTTAACAAAAGTATTTCTTTCTCTAACACAAGTGTGTTGTTCACAACATTTTGAATCAGTGAACAAAATAATAAAAAATGACATAGTCAATGATTAGAAGAATTTCCTTGTAATTATGATTAGAAGAATTTCTTTAATTATGCAGTTTGGCTCCTGAAGTTTATGGCCTTCCGCAACACTGATGTCCGTTTCATTCTGTTTCGAACCTTAGGTATATTCCTAGACCTGTCTATCATTTGTGTTAGGCTACGATTCCGCGTGCTGTATTTCACTGCTTTTTAGTAGTATTTTACTGCCATTGTGTCTGGAACACGTTCTATACTCTAACTGCAAGATCTTGCATTAAATTACTGGTAGTGAAAATACTTCCATCACATCGTGTTCGCAAGCGTAGGCAGTAAAATACTTCTCTCAAGAAATGTGAAGCACAGCAAGTGAAGCGGTAGCCTTAGTGGGGAGATGCTCAAGAGTCCTGGCTAAGGTGCATGCCGCGCGTGTTGCAGACCTGTGAGGACCAGCAGCCGGCCGCGAACGGGAATGGGAGCGCCGCCCCAGCGGCGGCGGCAGCGCCCAAAGCAGCGACACCCAACGCTCATGCGCCCGCCGCCGACCCCGTCCCCGCCCCGCAGCCGGCGTAGGCAGCGCGACGCGCGTCGACCGCGTGCGCTATGTACACAGACTGCAAGAGGCGGCATCGCCGCCCGGCGACACCGACACCGTCCACGGGGAAGTCCCGCGGACGACGGGCAGACAGACGGTCGCGGGGGATATTGCGAATGCTCGAGGATGCGTGAGGACGGGTGACGAGGATGACGACATCGGCGAGACAGACAGGCGCGACGGCAACGCCACAACCGGCATCGTAATGAATCACCCCGAGTCACATAATGTTGACAACAATGAAGAAAACGACGTCTTCATAGGAAATCAGAATGCTTGTGTGGGAAACGATGGCCAACTCAATTGGGAAAGATATGAAGCTGCAAATGCTTTCATGACACTATAAGTCCCGCAACTATAATTTCTACCGAATATTGTGGATCAGTTCATGCGAGTCTCTGTTAATTACAACTTGACTCATCAAAACATACCGAATAAATCAATAATAATTTAGGAAGCATAACACGTAGCATATTGTCATAACATTTTAACAGAGATAATACCTTTAAAAAAATAACGAACATGAAATCATTATACGTGAAGTCTATGAAACAAAAAGATAACTAACAAATACCTCGGATTATAAATCTCCTGGGTATTTGAGTGTTCCCGTTCTGCCCGTCCGAAGATAAAAGCGTCAAGATTCTGCTTCGCGAAGTGGAATCCATTGCGAGTGGTGTGCGGTGGACTAAGGAACTGGTTCTGAGAACCTCTCGAAAATATATGCCGCTGTGTGAATGAACAATTACCCCAAACTCCGTCACTAATATAATTTTATACATAGTTCAAAGTAAGTAATTGACATAATCAACCCTCTTGGGAAGCTGTGATTGTGTGTTTCTTGATAGGGACGGTCTGCTTCCTAGTCTTTGGCACTCCCAACTTCCGTTCTACTAACAGCTAGAGGGAAGCGCCAGTCAGTAAGCGTCTAAAGGCCGTTTCATGCGAGATAAATTTCAACGAGAAAGTAATCCCCTCGAGAAATGTCTAGATTTGACGTCACAGGGACGACGAGAAAAAGAGCTTTGGGAATCGAATCTCATTTTTCACTTCCGAATATCTCATCTATATTTTTTTCAGGTATTCCTCAACAATTTTCTAATGCGATTTAATGGACGAAAAACCGTGAAGGAAAAACATATTTTATAAATGAAGGCGAAAAGAAAATATTACTTTTATTGAAAGAGTCTCGTTTGAAACTGTCTTACCTTGTTTGCAAAATGTCGAATTGAGTGATACAGGTTATGTTTGTCACCTACCGTATAGCAATTCTATCAAGTTTAGAGTTCCGTGGACCCATTTTGCATAATCATGTTACCTGTACATACCTAAAAGTATAACGTATCACTCAGGAAATACCAGAGTTTTCTATACATGTAACTATCTGAATAATACTTATTGTATGGAACTTAGTGTGTGCCATTTCCTGTAACTCTGTACAGTTCACAGTAATTATAAACTATTCTTCTGGAATGGATCACATACAAAAATACTATTAACATATACAAATGGATTTATTTATACCTATGTTCATATTTTCTTCAATAAACTGTTCTTTTCTATATAACTTATGTTTTTTATATGCTCCCATGATTTCCCTCATAAATATAAAGTGTATGATCTGTTTGAATTAATAAATAATTTATTACCAAAAACTGTTAAAAGAGTGTAAGGCCACGAGGAATGCGCTCTTTGGAAGCAATCAAGGAACCATCTCAACAATTCCAATCCATGTGCCAAAATTAAAACTGGAAAAATATTCCGGAGGGGATGGGGAGTATTTAAAGTAATAATATTTAAAAATAAAAAAAGTGTAGCATTGAAAAACAGTAATATATACAACACAGTGTGGAATGTTGATATAGGGGGCATTGGGGTAAATACATGCAGGTCTGAGAACCAATTCCACAAGAATACTCGTAAATTGAATTATAATAATTCTAAAATAATGGTAAGAAACATAAGAACAAATACTTGGTACCTGAGAATACTTTCGGAACTTGCGCAGTTCTTCATGTGGCACAGTTCTAACTGGCAGTATAGAGCCTGAAAGATCGGCTTTTCGCAACTACACTGCAGTGCGGGACGCCCACATCTCCAGAGGTACAGGGAATATATAGCAGTGACTTCTCATTCTGGATTACTGTCTCCGGACGGTCGTTGTGCTGAAAACCGTCAACAACGCCTTACGATCTCTTGAAATTATCCACATATCCACAACACATTATTCGTGTAATGGGACACAAAAGCAGCCTAAACGCAATGTGACCGAATCAAAAAGACAAACAAAACGCAATTCTAATGTGAACTTCCTGATATTAGACCACAACCTGTTGTGGTAAGTAAAAAAACCTATAATGCATTTGAAAAGCTAAGTGGTGCGGCCACGATACGACGGACAGTTCTCAAAGGGTGCATTGCCAACAGCAGTAGAGTTTGTGTTCATTCTTGACAGTCTAAATTCATTTCTGAGAAAGAATGTGCCAAAATCAGACCAAGACAAACAAGCACATGGAATTGTTTCATTGTCTAACTCAAAATTTCGTACAGTTGGAATTGGTTCTAATGCTTTAGTTAGGATGCTTGAAGTTGATAGAAGACTTGCAGCTCTCAGAAGTGTATTGGCTATTGGTATAAACATTCATCACGTCTCTCTCAATTAGGAAACACCGAAGTTCTGTGTGATCGACTTTGTGCTCTTAATGACATTACAATTGATGAGAGTGACTTTATGAACATTGAGGACGTACTCTCAACTTTATTAACTTCGCTCAGCATTCATGTAATCATCTAGAAATCAGCAAGGACCCATAATAAGTCACTGTAAAAGATACTTATAACAAATGCAAATGTCGCTCAAAGAATATAAAAAAGTTCCTCTCAAAATGTCACGGCAAAGTTCTTGTAAACATAAATAACTCAGTAAGATTTAATTCTCATAAATAAGACTGATTCATTGATGGAAGGTCCCGATAAAAAATATTTTTAGTAAATTGCTGTATAAACAAAAATTTCCACCTTGAACATCGCAACAGATTTTCATGAATGACTAAATTTTTTGAAAGTAAGCAACTTACATTGCTTTATGTGGTGAATATTTTTCTTTCCCACTCATATTAAGATGGTAATTTACAATAAATGTATCATCTTCATTAATTAACACCCAAAAAGTTGTGATGGTTTTTAACCATAATAAATCCGGCACACATGGTTCTGAACTTCAGCAGCAGTATTTTATGTCATTGTGTAGAGTATCTTCTATCTGCTACGTGTCGTTTTATTCTTATGACCTCTAATCACAAGACAAAAAAGCAAAATAAGTATTTTTGCCAATTTTTACTCTTCTTTCTTTAAATATGGGAATTAAACTTCCAGGATAATTTGTAGTATTCTTGGGAATAAATTATTTTTGATAAATAAAAAAGTTCGGAGACCGAGACTCATATTACAAACAACTGTGTGCACTATCACCTATCGTAGTTGCATCAGCTAGCGTTAGAGGACGGTTTCTTCGCTTAATAAGCGTATTCACTATTTGAACCTACGAGATATAAATTTCTCGTTCTAGAAATATATCATAAAGTTTAGATATTTACAAAAATTGTGGGAAACAGTTTGTGTAAATAATTTCAGTTATCTCAATATTTTTGTATTATTTATTATTATTGCCTCAATTTTGCGATATTTCGCATATGAAATGGCATTCAGTCAGTAAAGTATATGGTAACATTCTAAAATAATAATGTGAATAAAAGATGCATTCAACTCAAAAAGTAACTCATTGTATAAAATTGTATTATTTTTTCAACGAGAGCACAATTGAAACCATATGCATGTATTTTATTTATGATTTTCCCAAGGAAACTTCACGTGATATGGATAGTTCAAGAATACAACTGATTTTAAGAAGACTGGCCTTGAAGAGTATTTCTAATATTAATTTATTTTCATAATGAATGATTGTGGGTACTGATTTTCTTTGGAGTTCCAGTTATCTAAATTTACGTTTTACGTATTCATGTTTAATGTAAAAATTTCTGTCCAGTATTGTGATAATTCATGTTTTACTCTCTGAGAATTATAGGCATAGTCCTTCGCTGCATCGAATATTCGTTCTTTGTGTGCTTTAGCGTGGGAGTAAGCCTTATGATTTTAAATAATTAACGTGCAAGCAGTCGAATGTCCTCGCTTGGGAGTCCTCTCTTCGCGCTCGTCTCCATTCCATTGTCAAGGCCAGTTAGCGAGACATCCTCTAGGGGCGTGGATATCACAGCGCGACGCCACGAATCGCCTCAATAATTCATAGCGCTGCTATGTCACTTCCGATCGAAGTCATTGTTCAATGTAATACCATCGATTCAGAAGCTGACTTGCCACTTTCCTTTGGTGGAGCCGGCACATCATGGATCTGACCTTTGACTTTTCATGTTCGTTTTCCTCCTTGAGGAAATTGAGTTAATTGCTCGATTTTGATTTAATGCCAGAGAGAGTAGTCGTAAATAAACGATACTACGATTGTTTCATCGCAATATGTTAGTATGATTTTATTGCTCAATAAAGAAATGTAGTATACTCCAGAATAACACAAAAGATTGAGTCCTTCAAAAAACAAAAACAAAATTTATCTTTTGGGGAAGGAGGCAGTTACATTCGGCCTCTGGAATCCATATATTCCCTTAAATCGGTGAAGTAGCATAAGACAAAGTAGAATTTTCACAAGTTTCATTTTTATATGCTTAGTACATATAAGAAATATCATAAATATTTGTTTATTGATGAACGAATTCCCTCCCAGGGGACTTCGTTGTCAGGCTCCTTGTGCCAGGTTCCTTCCTTTCTCTTTCCTGACCTTCCTTGGTCACCTTTTGTTCTTTTCGATTCCGACGCTATTAGGGCCAGGGTATCTATCATTTTCCTCATTTTTTGTCCTCAATGTTTTGATTTTTGATTTTGAGATATGTTTTGGTAAGCTGTAATTCAGGAGGGTTTTTAGTGGGTATGGTTGAGTCATTCGGCGAGTCCCACACGAGGGGAGAGTCATGTTAGCTTTCCCTAGTGCGTAACTGCGTTTTCCCTACCTGTACAAGTTTTTAGGGCTCCAATGACCACATGTCGACGAGCCGTAAAACCCCACAAAAAATTAACGAACAGATTCAGAATGCTTCTCTATTAGAGTTCACCAGTCCAAGGAGCGGCATGCACTGCTAAGAGGCTACCACGTAAAAGTTCCTCAACGCCCTGGTCGTTATATCGACCACCGTCTACGCATACGGCCTTATAATTATGTGGTTGGAGAACGACAAAGATTTCCGGATGTCCTTCCATGGCTAGTGACGTTTGAATGTGGTCAGGGGTGGGTAATAATGAATAAAAATAGTGCTGGAGTGGAAGGCGGAAGTACCCAGAGAAAACCCATCGCGAACCCACTTTGTCCACCTTGGATCAACCGGGATTTGAACCAGCGTCACCAAAAGTAGAAGAGTGCATTCTTTCTTTCAATAATCTAGGGAATATTGAATATGTTCATCGAACTTCCCATAGCCTAATTCATATAATTATTTTAAAATTGGCATCCAGCGCGTGGGTACGCGGAAACCGGGATTAAGTGCTACCAGCATTGGAGCCACCTGTGGTCACTTATCCCCTGAGTGGGTATTTAACCCAGGGTCACCGAAACAGGCCGGGTTCATATAATTATGCACTGTTTCTTCTACTATTGCTACTGTAATACATGAGTAACTCGTAATATTTGTATCCCAGATCCTGATTTTCTTGTTAATTTAATTTAAGTAAGAAAATGAAATCATTAGTAATATTGACCGATTCTGACATTTTTCTGGCATTAAATGTTTTTGTAAATTGTTTAAATGGAAATAATTAAGAAGACTAAGAGAATGCATCCCGTTGGATTGCCTTCTTGATGTAAGTATGAAAAAGTTATTGTACATTGGCATAACATTTACCAAATTATATTCTACCGCATGTTTTCCCGTAACGTCAATTGGGCTATTTAAGTTAAAGTTATCCACTTTTAATTACGTTCCGGCTAGCCCAATCGCTGATAAGCAAACACATGGCTACCCAGTTGTGGTACTGCCAGTCCACACATAGTATTTTCTTTTTTCTCTCCTTTGGTGTTTCCTCAAATTTGTATTGCTCATTTGTTGCCGGGTGCTGAAAACTTCACTTAGCTGTCACGAAAATTTAAATTTCTTTTTCATATAAAAGTTGGAGATAAATTTTGAGATAATTTTATGGGATATTATATATGTTAAATTCTTTAAACCCCTCAGAGGAGGCTTCAATTGTAGCATGCGAAATTGATGTGTGAGCGAAAAGAGGGATAAAATCACCCTGACGGTCCCCATAATGTCATTACTTTAACTCTAACATATAATATACATAAACCCATTGTGTTCAACAAAGACATGTGGTCTTTCGAATCAGCAACCTGTTGCGCAAAATCATCTATCAAAGTAGGCTTCCAAGGGAAGCAACTAAAAAGAATAATGATGAGTATTCCATTACATCGATTAAAAGGGAAATGAGTCTTGTTAGTTCCTTAACAATGATCTATGGACGTCAGGCCACCTTGTTCTCTAGAAATTAGGTCAGGTTGTAGATTACTACACAAAGTTGGAAGGGATTCATTCGCTTAAAAGCACATTTCGCAAACACGCCGATACAAGTCAATAGATAACGCGGAGTGCACCACTGTACACAACATAATCCATTTTGTTTTGCCATAAAATTTTGTAAATTAAAATTATTACCTGGGCCAAAGAAAATAAACGAGTCACTTTCAAAAATGAAAAACAAAGACCATTTCAAAACAAAATTTTTTATTGTTCTTTTCAATGTTCAATTAGTAGCTTCCTTTTTCGGTTCATCATAACGAAATCTTAGAATAATGCCCCAACAATAAAAACTTCTTATTTATCGACGTGTACTTTGGTTTGATCGAGTCTGATGACGCTACCAAATCGGCGAAATGTTTTCGCTCGCTTTAAAATGAAAAGATTATAAAGATTGGACATTTTAAAATAACATATCTGAGTTTTATGTTCCGAAAAAATAAATAAGACAATTGTGAGTGTGTTAAACTCATAATTCAACAGCGTAATTTACTGTCGTAGAAAGATTTATGGAAAGCTAAGCTTGAACTGACGCATTCATTGCCCGCACTATACATAAAACTAACGGAGAATAAATTTGACCGATTTCAATCTGTACTTCGTCACATCAAACTCTATTTAAAAAATTATTTTGCGATTATTTTTTCGAAAGAAATTATTCTTACGCAATGAATTTCTTAAAAATATTGAAACCCAAGAAATATTCTATAAGTGTTTCAAACAATGCACAACAAAATTATCTAACTGGGTAATACTGCAAATGAACTGATTTTTGAAAATATGAAGTTGCTTCCCGCGAGTAAATGGTCAAATGTTACGTGTAAATAGTGTTTCATTGCAATTTCTACTTAATAAGGTTATTTTTCTTCTGTTGATTATATTAACTGGGATATCAATATTTTCAAAAGAACACGCTTAACACAACGCACAACAGCGTGAAACATTCAGAATAAATTATCCAGGACCAATTTCACAATGATCAGTAGAGACTTTATTTTGTAACCGATTGAAATTATTTTATCTTTGCGAAACATGTAGGCTACTCTCATGAGAAAAATGTGCGGCAAAATGGGATCGATCTATTTAAAATTTAGAATACAAATGTTTGAATTATTTTCGACGGACTTGTAATTATAAGTAAAACATTTTAGTGCACGAATGTGTAACAATATAGATGAGAAAACAATGGATCATGTGCATGATAACTGTGACCTCTATACAAAGAATGAGGAGAAATAAAGCGCTTTGGTACATATGAATGTAAGGATAAAACTGAACCAATTAAAACAAAGATTTGGAATGTTTATTGGGAAACGAAGTTCGCAATAAGTACTTGTGATATTGACATTTTTTGATAGATAGCAATACCCAGAGATTTTGAATTACACTTTTCGGATTCTAATATTTTTCATTTCGTTTTAAAACTTAATTTTACATTTATTATTTACAAATTGAAAATTTGAATAATTGCTAAATTGAGGAGAGTGAAGCTGCGATTTCTGAGCTAGTCAATATATAAAAAAGTTAAATAGTGTAAGTCTGACGACAATATTAAAATTATTATGTTACATTCAAAAGAATGTTGAAATATATTTGGTCGTTGAATATTTGAAAGTAATTTTTGCGACATCTTTTGGTGACTGTTTTCGATCTGACGCTATGAATTTGTTCCTCATAAAATTTACAACCAAATTGTCAAGTTCATATACAATGTACTATTCATTCCTAAGTAATTAATCATAACATACCCAGTTAAGTATCAAACTTACAGGTCAGG
This sequence comes from Laupala kohalensis, assembly GCA_002313205.1. Classification (NCBI taxonomy): domain Eukaryota; kingdom Metazoa; phylum Arthropoda; class Insecta; order Orthoptera; family Trigonidiidae; genus Laupala; species Laupala kohalensis. Next base: position 82,113 of record NNCF01130323.1, on the reverse strand, counting down.
GATATATTTTCCATTGGAAAACGGAAATAAATTTGTTCTCGTCAGTAGTAATGAAAATAATTCTATAATTTTTTGTTACTATTGTATTGTATTCCATAAATTAAAATTATATACTGTAATCAGCAGAAGTATAAAATCTTTGAAAATTATGTCAATAAAATAAGCTATATCAAAAAGATCTAGCACCTGCCTCCGCGTTGGCGAGGACGCGTAATGCGTATTGCGGCTGAGTTGCGGTGCGTCAGAGAATGAGAGTTAAGTAGAAAAGGAGATTTTCGTATTATTTAAGCAACAGACAGAGACAAATTAAATGAAAAAAATGTCTGAATCCCTTTATATAGGGTTACTTCAGATTTAAAAAGTTCATCGATTTGAAAGTAGTTTATTTTCAAAAATTATTTTCTCATACGAATCAATGTAGTTCATTTATTAGTAAATAGCCCCTAAATTGCTTAAATGGATTGTAAGGTGATTTAAAAGCTAAAATCGTACCAGCATATATATTTACATGTAATTGATGGAAATGTTCGACTTTTAAATATTTACATCTCTATCGGTAGAACTACTTCAAATTGCGACACATCAGTCCTCTCCTATCAAATAAGAATCCTTTTTTAAAAAAATAAGATTTCCTTGTCTAAAATGAGTAGAATATGAGAAAGCAAAGACTGGTCGCAGTCCGTGCGTCCTTGTTACGTCGCTGTTTCATTATTCACGCAGGAAGGACCACGGAACACTGACCAGAAAGCAAAATCCAATCTATTATGTCGTAGAATCGTATGTTTCCTTCGAAGAAGTGATGGGTATATTAACGAGAAATACTGCAGCTGCGCACGCAAATTAATGTACGCTATAGGACGTCACGTCACTCAGCGAAAGCAACAGTCAATGATGGAAATATATAGAAACACTCCCTTACTCTAATATTTTTGTCAGAGTGAACCCCAATCGATCATTGGTCATAGAAACAGGAAAAGAAGAGGACAACTATGAGGCATTTCTATATGCACGGTATACTTCATATATACACTGTATACACACAGTAGTACACTCGACCTTGGTAATATGAAGAATAAACTCAGGAAGAAGGTAAAAAAATAACACAAAGCATTATTATAAAGAATAGGTCTAGCGTTTCAGGCAGTGTATGTATTTTTCCATATTTTATACATATCTACAGTGTTATTGGGGGAGAATGGTAAAAATTTGCTTCCTTGAGTTTCAAATCTGTCGGGAAGGGCACTATCTACATGAGATTTCAAAATCCGCCCCATCCCTGATTTTCATTACTTTTCGCATTTTTTGGTTTTACTCACGAACTAATTAAGATATCAACTTAATTTTTGTACCTTAACATTGCTAACTAAAATATCTTGTAAAGGAACTTTGGATTTTTCGATATTTTTATCCTATAGAGTGTGTAGAGCCGTAAAATTATTTTCACGTTTTTTGTTGTTTTCATTCCGATGTAAGGGCTCTAATGACCTTGCCGTTGACGAAACCTAAAGCACCCCTCCCCTCAAAAAAACCCAAACCCGATGTCTTTTATAAGGATTCATTGTTGCGTTTAATAATAATAATAATAATAAATTTATTGTCAAAAAACAGTACAAACTGCGTATGACCACGTGGAGGAAAAAAACAACTAATTTACTCTCCGGAAGCAAGCAAGGGACCATCCCATCAATTCCGATCAAGGGCCCTAAGGCAGAGGCGGATTCAAAAATTTCAGCAAAAGTTCCTAGATAAGATAAAAACATAGTTGCGAGTTATAATACTAATAGAATGTCAATATGTTTGTAATTTTAGGCAAAAAATTACATGTACAAGTTATTATCGAACTATAGATTATTCTGAGTATAGTGTTTAAAAATCATAAGAATTGAAATAACACTAAATTCACGATTTATTGTTACAATAAACACGCCCCTAGACAAAGCCTAGAGAACCTGTATGATAAATCCGCCTCTCCCAGAAGGAAAAACGAAGAAAAACCCGGGCCAGGATGGGGCTACAGAATTAATGTACACAACCGTGCCAAAGTTGAGTAAACATAAAACTAAATTAATATGAGCCATAAGACAACACAATCATGCAAGAAAATAGTTTTTGAAATTGTTATAAGTTATTTAAAAAGTACTACAGCAATGGCGTGATAAAGTACAAGACGAATTTAACTTTTATTAAAATCAATAAATTCTTTTACAGTGTAGAAGCACTGGTGCAGGAGGTAGTTTTTAACCGCTGATTTGAAGATATTCAATTTCATAATATCTTTTATATTCTTGGGCAGGGAATTATATAGAACGATTCCCGAATGATATGGTCCCTTTTGGCAAAGAGTGGTTGACACTCTAGGGCGATGAATATTACTACTATTGCGTGTATAGTGTTCGTGAACGAGACTGTTTCGTATAAAGAAAGGGTGGCACTTCAGTAATTCGGTCTTAACAAACACGACTGTTTCATAAATATAAATTCAGGGAAGTGTTAAGATAATTAAGTTAAGATCTTGAATAAAGGTTTACAATCGGGGGTGAGATTTACAAATTATCCGAACTATCCTCTTCTGAATTCTGAAAGTTTGAATACTCTGACCGGAATTACCCCAGAAGGTAATGCCGTAACGTAAATGGGAGTAAACGTTTGCAAAATATACGCAACGGGAAATACGTGGACTAACTGCGTTAACTAAGATTCGGAATGCGTAACACAATTTGCTTAATTGGGAATTAAGATTGTCAATGTGACAATTCCATTTGAGGTTGTCTTGAATATGGAGAACTAAGAATTTTGTATTCGTAACAGTTTTTAATTGTGTTCCGTTTAAAGAGAAACCTGGGGTAAGTAAAGATTTTGTGATACTATTGTGAAATGACATAGACACTGTTTTGTCAGTGTTTACAATGAGACGATTTGCATGGAACCAAGTCGAAAGGTTAGACAAAACTTTTTGAGCATTGGCGTGTTTACATAGTAAATTAGTGTCATCAGCAAAAAGAACCATTTTGCAATCTGATGTGGATGATGACATGTCGTTCACATACAATAAAAAGAGTATAGGGCCGAGAATTGATCCTTGGGGTACTCCGCAAGTAAGTGGCTTTGTTTCTGAAAGACAACGCTCAAGTATTTTATTTTTAGTATAGGATATTTCTACCTGTTGATATCTATCCTTTAAATAAGAAGTTAGCCATTGATGTGGAAGTCCACGAATGCCTAAAGAATGCAATTTCACTTACTCCCAAGTTTTATTCATTGTTGAGTAGAGGCTCAATCGGTTTGAAAATCTTTGCTTTTCGCATACTCATTGAAACAGACATTTCTTATCCTAACGTTCATGTGGGAACAAAAGAATTCAGAACTTTTAAATATGTGTTTTGTTTACTAAGATTTCGGTATAAATTGTATTTTCCTTATTCTTGGATTTTATAATAATTCGTAATTACGTACATACATACGATACTGAAATCGTTTAGTATTTTTGTAGATTTTCTTAGTGATATTTAAATCTTGAAATAAACTAAAAAGAAAATTTAATAATTCAAAAGTAGAAAACTATAGGAACTAACATATCAATTTAAAATACAATATACGAATTCCGGGTGACGCCTGGCAAAATGAGCTAAAAAATTCCAGACCTGTAGACAGGAGTTTCAATACCGCAATGTCCAGTGATTAAGGTTTTTTTAAAAAAATCCCGAGCAACGCCGGGTAGTTCTGCTAGTACTTTATTAATGATTTTTATGATTGATCTTCCATATAAAAAGAGATTATGAAATTGAATCTGTTCAAATCAGCGGTTAAAAACTACCTCCTGCACCAGTGCTTCTACAATGTAAAAGAATTTATTGATTTTAATAAAAGTTAAATTCGTTTTGTACTTTATCACGCCATTGCTGTAGTACTTTTTAAACAACTTATAACAATTTCAAAAACTATTTTCTTGCATGATTGTGTTGTCTTATGGCTCATATTAATTTAGTTTTATGTTTACTCAACTTTGGCACGGTTGTGTACATAAATCNNTTTTTGAATCCGCCTCTGCCTTAGGGCCCTTGATCGGAATTGATGGGATGGTCCCTTGCTTGCTTCCGGAGAGTAAATTAGTTGTTTTTTTCCTCCACGTGGTCATACGCAGTTTGTACTGTTTTTTTGACAATAAATTTATTTATAAATTTATTCATGACTTAATGATTTTTAGAAAGTACAAAAGATTATCTATCATTAAGAAGGAAAGAATCTTCTTCATTTCTTTTAATCCAAGAATGGAGTTTTTATTATCTTCACCATGTAATTGTTCCTCTCTCGAGGAAGTGGATACCAAAAGGAACGAAAACTCCCCCAGCGATTATTATTAAGTGTATTCAGGAATAGAAGCGTTTGTGCTTCTGATTCATCACTTTCAGCGATAGTAGTACTCCTAGCGTCCATTATTCGTCTACCTCGCGACCTTTCGTGAGGCGATTATAAAGGCGCGTGGCTGCACGCGAACCACCACTGACCACCACCCATCCCGAATTATTCCTCGTGGAATGGGAGGAGAGAAATCTTGACGGCGCGGTGCCTATCAACCTGTTCTACTGCACCACTGCTCTGAGGATACTCGGGGCCTGCTTTAGACTGAGGAGTTTCAACCTTAAGTTTATCTTTCGTAGGCGAGGACAAGAAAGGTTATTTTGGTCCATTTCAATTGAAACCTAATATTTCACTCCGCACACCAGAGTCCACTAAATTTAAAGGATCATTACACGAGTAATTGGACTCGTTTCTTCTTTTTCGATCTCATCGTTGAACAATTCTAAAATTAAAAACAAATGATACTAAAAAATGAAAAATATCTCATTTATTAAGAACTTTTATATGTTGAATTGCTATACTAAACTCTTAAAATACTAGAAATAACTGATATATTGATCAATATTTTCATTTTTTACTATTACTTTTTTGTTTCTCGTCTTATTTTCAGTTCCGGTACGTTTTATCGCCTTTAATGATTATTTTTAATTTTCTTTTCATACAATTCCTATTATCTTTATCTACATTTTCATGATAAATTTAATGTAACATTATAGGGGAATCTAACATCTACACTCAACACGAAAAAACTTATATACTTCGTTTAGCAAATTAGTACAACTTATCTAAAATATTGTGATGCCTAAAACGTGGTGAGCACCATATTAACGACGCACGACTCAGGGGGGAACTCGATGACAGACTCATAACCTCATGAGTGATTATAACCAGTGGATTGAATAAAACGTAAATGAGGAATTTCTTCCCAGAGAATGTGTTTTTGTATTCATTTTGTTAGTAAATTAGTTTATTATAGCTGAAACAAAATATTTTGTAGTCCGTAACATCACTTTTTTGAGCTGTAATTAACAATTAGCTGTAGCTTACCGCTCGTCTGAAAAACACAATGTCTTATTCAAATGTCGATCCATCCTTTCCCACTCAAATGCGAAACATAATTACGCCACTGTTTGTGATTGAACTTACCGCTAGAGAGTGGGCAACTAATCAGTGAAGAATACTACCTTCACACTCCCTACTTATTCCACAGTTATTGGGTAAAAGAAGAAAGATAATAGATTTAAAGAAGAAACACACTCAAAATATCGTTTAACAGTACGCAGCGCTTCGAAAAATCGTTTTATTTAGAACGAGACTTCGGAGGGGGGTATTAAGTTAATGTTTGTAATACTTAAGCTCACAATTTGAGAAATCAGATACAGGCAAAACAGGCTTGGCTCTAGACGACTAATTTATACTTGAACAAATTGAATATAAAAAGTTTATTCATTATTTGAAGCATAATTTATTAGTCTCAAACCACCCATGTTAGCTCCACTAGTCATAACCAGGTTCCCGAGATAGCCACTGAGTCCACATTGGGGTATTTTAATTCAATTACGAACAACATAATTGAGAAACCTTTTAAACACAAAATATTCAGAAAACGTCATATGTAGAGAGCAACTAGAAACTATTGTAACCAACTTGAGTTAAATTTAGTAACTGAAAAATAGGCTGCGGGAAACAGTGAGCACTACCGCTATGTATATTTTGACTTGCATAAAATAAGTGTTATTAGTTATTACCCCAAGGAATTCCCAAAACTCTATAAAATGTATATAAATCAAATATTTTAAAATTTAGACCTTTCTACGAATGTAGTATGAGGTCCCCATGGACCATTCTGATCTTATCATAACGGAATACATGACTCCTTCTCTATTTTTTATTATCTGTAAATGTTTTAATAACTAGAAAATAGTGACGCATTATCTTCAAGATTTCTGGTAATAAATGTCTGGTGGTGTAACATTCAATGGTATAATTTACACTCTGATAATTTTAACTGGTAAACGACATACCGATTTATCCAACACCATGTACCTTTCGAAAAATTCTCTCATGGTACGTCATGGTAACCTTGACCGTGTCATATTTCATGTCGTTCCAATAACGCACTGCGGCAATTGATCCTCGGGCATCCAAGGTCAATATTTTTCTAGACCTTTATTTTTCTTTACGGCTCCACAATAAGATTTATATCCTTGTTGCATTGAATCAGGCAGGTCCTCCTTCCAAACAATAATGTCCCGTTCAATAAAAAATTGAAAAGAAAAGTACCTCACCTTTTTCAGCAGCATGAAAATACTTTTTACTCTTCAGTGCGAGTCTTATGTTGTGCATGTCAAAAATAGAAGTTTTTAAATTATTAAACTTTTTTTTTCTTATTGGAGTGAACAAGCATCCTCGCGTTTTAAAAATCGCCGACCAGGTAGATTCTGTCGTGTCGTCGAGCTCTGCGTATGAAACAAGTTGGGGATAATCGATAAATAGGTAAACTTGTGGAGTAAATTATAAATAATTTGCGATTAATATTTAAGTTCATTATTAATATTTCAATCATCATTATATTATTAAACTATAAACTTTTTTCATACACAATCTTTTTATGTTCGTCATACTCTCAAGAGTAATTTCCTTAAAAATAAACTTATTCTAAAAGATTCAGTTTGGAAATAAATAAAAAGTAAACATGTGACTGGAATGCGAAGTTCAAAACTTTGGGAACTATGAGGCTATATTATGTAGGGTGGAAGGTGTGGAAAAAATGGTGTAGAAATCCTTTACCTACGTCATCACACGCCAACGCCAGAGAAACAAATGAGAACTTTTTAATCAGTGTGAAATATTACTTTATCTTATATACAAATTCGAATGATTATATACCGTCCCAATTTTCATCTTGTTTCTCACGGGTAGCTCCCGATGGTAATGTATAGTAGTATCCCTTGTTTCATACCCTCAAGAGTTCAGTAGTTTGTTGTGCTTCACTTTAATGAAAATTCATCATTGCTTTATTGAAAATAAATAGCCTTTACTTTGTTCTTCAAGTGTACTCATTCACTTCTATTTAGCAATGATAGTTAACTTACATTCATCGCATTTCTCTAAGAATATCTCCATCGCTAAATATTTGTTAGAGCGTGAGGGTATTCCATGTTATAAAATTCTAATTTTCGTTTTACATGTCCCAAATTGTTGTAAACCATAAGGCTAGTACACATAGGCATATGATTTCTGAAAAATTTATTAAGACAGGAATGAGTGGTTAGTCCTTGTTCTATCCATCGAAATCACAACTACAATAAGAGTCTGTGTGAATTTTTTTAAATTCTTGTGACAAGTGTTTTTCTGATATTGTACATAAGGTTCCCATAAAATTCATTTCATTTTTTGTCAGTATGTTTTTCTCAATCTGTTTTCTTTAAGATATGTTACTGGCTTTGCGACTCTGTTTAGAAGCTATCTTATGAATGGTTAGAAATTTTGTGATGTGATACTACAATCTTCTTGTCTAGATACTATAAAATAACTGCAAACCACATGAAGTTCAAATTTGAACATTATTAATTCTCATATATTGAGTTTAATTGGACCAAATTTTCTACCAATTACCTTCGTCTCCATACATCCCAAAGGTATTTAATACAATGCCCTCTCTTCAGCACAAAGAATGTTGTATTATATTAACTGTTGAATATTTTATACCTGAAAATTATTCTGGATCGCTTAGTCGTAATCGTATTACGAGAAACAATAGAAAAGAGAGAGAATCTGAACGAGTCTAATAATGAGAGAAAGAGATACCCTCATCTGCTCCTTCGCTCAGGACTTGACATTCGCAATGTACGACTGCCTTGGGTCACGCGAAGTTACTCCGTGACCAGATAAGCCGCGAGGCTGACCTCTGGGGACGCTTGAGGTCATTCGTTCAGCAGGCGGTGTTATTCCCAAAGCACGCTTCTAGACAGCGGAAACACCATTATATTCACCTCCACACGTTACTTATGAATTACGCTTTCAATCGTCATTATAAAACAAAATATGACAACAAAGCATGATATTCACTAATTAAATGGTTATATCAATTGAAGTAGTAGATTTCTGAAGAAAAACAAACGCATTGAATTCAGGAAAACAGGGAACTGAAAAATTCGAAGTCCTTGAAGTGTCACGAGTAAATAAATAACTTTGCCACAGAAAAAAGTGCAATTATAATTATAAATAAATAAGAAATATCTTTAACATGTTAATTGTAATTTTGGTCAATTAGATGCAATTCCGATTACTAAATAATATTGTTATTACAATTATTGTAATGTAAAATTATTGTAATGTTGTAAAATATTAACACAAATTACGACTAGTAGAATATTGAAACTCGAAGAAAAAGATATTCTCTCTTTCTTAGTCAAATCCTTGGCTAGAAAGTGTAACAAATAAAATATAATATCTAATTTCATCTGTGAAAATTTTTATAGAACATTGGATGAAAATTATTGTGTAATATCGATTTATCTGTATAGTATTTTGTTTGCACATCATTATTTCAGAAAAATATACCGCCGAGTTCTAATTTCTGAATAAAATACTTCAAAAAGTATATTTTACTATTTTATATAAATCAGTCATTGCCTTTAAGTCGAAACATCGAACATTAAAAATAGGCAATACTTTGGGTTGTGTCATTCACAAACATGGTGGAACCATCTGCGGATATATCGGGGGCTAATTATTAACTTTCGTACACTTGAAATTTGTTCACAAAAGGCAGATTTTTCTGGAGATTCTCAAATTATGAGTATTTATTTGTAGATTTTACAAATATAATTAATAACAATTTGAAACTACAAGTGTGGCACTGAGTCCTTTGTTCATAATGGATGAATCTGTGTTATTTGAATCTAATAGAATAATAGATCAGGAATTTGACGTAAATAAACCGATGTATTGGACAAAATGTTTCTATAACTCTGAGGTTCCAAAGTTCTTCCCATTAAAAGTTATTACGATTTCTTCAGAGAAATGACATACAGCAACGTAAGCGAGGAAATGGTTATGAAACTTAATATATTTGAAACCACCCTACGTAATTCACTTAGGTGTCCTCTCTAGAAAAAAACGTCAGTGACTGAAATCAGAATGCAGAGAATAGCCGTCGCAAAGTGAAATTTCACAACTTTAGAATTTGACAGAAATCTTGAAACAAAAAATTTTGACATAAGAGGAAAGAACAAGAATTTTCAAATTTCAGTTTCGTCCGCATATATCTGGATTACCAATCTACTTGTGAAGAACTAGGAATACTTATCAGAGTGACATGAGGGAGGCGTGATCCGACACTAATTATGAAATTGATTATCATTTATTTGATTTTTCTGTTAATATGTTTTCTCAGTCCTTTTCAGAGACTGTCTCATCTCGTATGAATTCAAAAGTTTTGCTTGCTGACACGGCAATATTGTACATCGCATTTTTATCTAACGCCTTTTTCCATTAACTCCGCTTGGTGCGCTACAGAACCATTCCTTGCTGTACGATTCTGGCTTTGCTACCGTGGTGGCAATGGTTCAGGACAAAAACGCTTGTGGCTTAGCTCAGTGCTGTCTCGAGCTTGATTTTGTGTTTTGTGGAACGTGTGAAAATGATAAATAATAAAATAATGACAAAAGAAAGAAATGATAGGAAAATAAAAATATTATATTCGAACACGACTATAAATTTATATATTCCAACATAGTGATACATGGAGAAAATTTGAAATAATTTACTTGGCTATCAGACTTTGTCCGAGATAGACTCCAAAATATAAAAAAAACTATTGATAAAATAAAGGGCTGATTTTTTTAATTTAAAAATCATAAATTCTGTAGAGCAATCAAAATAATATTTACTTAGCTATAATTGTTCAACTGTTCGTATGAAGAAACATACTTATGTGACACCATCTCACGTCTCACTTCCGCTGTGCATATTATAGGATAAGAATATGATGAGGCGATAGGTCTGTTTGCAGCATTCCTATTAGTACAATAAAATTATCAAATTCATATGCAGAAAAGAACAACGTGATGATTGTGATGTGAATTAGTTATATGAATCAATGTGATTAACAGGTAATAAAAAATCATTAAATTCTTGAGAAGTTCGAACACATTATCAAATCTTTGAATACATTATCATATTTTAAATTTAATTCTATTTAAATATGATTCTATTTTTTTTTAAACAAGGATTTAAATTTGATTCTATTTTTTATAGAATCCCAGCAGAAATTGAAAGTTGAATAATTTTTGTGTTACTCATTATATCTGGGTACTCATAGTACCTGGGAATCGTTGATCAGATACAAACTACGTCAGTCTTTCAACTATTTGGTAACTTTGCGTTGTCAGTACCTCCCATTTCACTTGTTCGTACTTTTTTCAGTTCATTTTTGTTTCCTTTTTATATTAACATAGCTATGTGATCCCCCGTGTGCATCATTGTCATTACAGAGTTAATTTAATAATGACTGACGTAATCGAAATGATGTTAGAATCTGACAGAGACATGCATCGGGATAGTATATCGGGTTACATGTAAGCTTAATGGATCACATGCATTCGATAGACTTTTGTCCCTTTTAACTGCGAACCTATTTTTTCATAAATTACTCAAGAGTTCGAAATTTTCAGCCCCAAAGAACATTTATATGCCGATTATTAAACTTTTATTTCCATCGGATTATTTCCCCAAAAAAATATTTCTATTATTTTCGTTTAATAGACAATTGATCATGAATAAATAAGTGTCTATATAATATTAATTTATCTTACAAACTTTCTCGTAAACTTTCTATTCTTTCAATCAGTATTTTTTTTAAACACAACATTCCAACTTTTTCGTAGGTCATCTTTAGATGACAATAAACATGGATCATGACTGGGTGACTGTCACGCAATACAAACAAAAAACAACAACAACAAAAGTTGAAAACGTTATTTTTGTAAAATATTGATTAAAAATTGGAATAGAAAGTGAACAGAAAAGGTCGCAAGATAAATTAATTTTAAATATAATTGTTGACGTTAATAATAAAATGTATATTTACGCCGTCAATAGTTAAGTGTTTTGGCTTACTTTTTAAATAAAATCTTGTGTCACTTCGAAATATACACCTTGTATTGTATGAAAAATAAGGAAGGTAAAATTATTTGCACGTGCCTTCCGCGAAGGCGGATCGCCACCCTTAAATCGCCATCCGCGGGGCGCATGCGCGTCTCCCAGCGCTGCCACCGCGCTACGTACTTGGGATTGCGTCCCTCAGTGGCCGTTCAACCTCCGTAGCACACGCATGCCTCCATCGCTGCCTTCAGTGCCGCCACCATCTCCATCGCCTTCCATCATCAGCCACCGAGCGGATGGAGAAATGGTTGGGTGAGCGGCGTCTGTGGCTGTTTGGGAACCATTTGCCCCTCTTGCCACGCAGGTAAGGAACCAAACAGTGAAACAACCCCACATGCACTGAGATCGAACACGAAAAATTAGAAATCGTATATCACCGCCCCACTGGCAATTTTCCGGTTCACTTGTAGCATCCTTCTTTCTCCCAGAGAGTGAATTATCTTATTTCATTCTTCACGTCGTAATCTACAGAACTGCCTTATTTGCAAATTATTTTATGGTGTATTTGTAGTTGCGAGAACCCATGCATTGGATGTGACAAAATGACAACAAATTACGATCTTTTTTTGATTCGTAAATGTGTATTGGCGTTTGGGATAACACACGGATTTGGATATATTAATTTTGTGCATCGTGTCGGGCATCACAAAATTCATTTTAGTGTAATAATACATCATAAAAACTGAAAATATTCTTAGATTTAAGTTTAATTTATAAACTGAAGTTTTTTGTTTTTCTTTTGATAGGGAGGAGTAAACTAATTCTATTAGATACTTCCATTAATCATTAGAAAGCTAAATAATTACAATTAAATCTTCACGTACAGTTCCGTGGTATGACTAGAGTGTTTTGTTATATACATTTTTAATAATTATTATAAATTATAAAGGCATTGATATATTGAGTACATTTATGACATAGCTATCTTTAATTTATTTCCTTAAACAAACTTAAATTATTTAATATATTTTGTTTTATTTGCAAACTTTCATCCCAACTGAATGAATAAATATGTGCACACATTTTGTAGTTAGTAACATGTTCACATACTTTTATTAAAATTCAGTAAAAAAGAGATTTATAATTCACAGGTTTGAAAATATATCTAAACTGCATCTCACGAAATAGAATCGCTTTCATTTTGGTGAAACTTTTATCATCTTACCTTAAACTGTCAAAATAGTGTTTAGGTATCTTGCAAATTGAGGTTTTAACTGAGCCATAAACGACTTTAACGAAGTCGAAACGTCGTGAACTTTAAATCACAAAATATATAGTATTCGTCAGTTAAAGATTGTCTTTAATTATTTAATTACTTAGATTTCTAATGAGAGTTGAGAAAATATTTTACGTGACAATCTTATGCGCACCAAATTTGTACAAGCATGAGAACCATGTATATGATTGTGATGTGGATGAGTTATATGATGCGATATGATATTCATGTAATAAAAAAACATTAAATTCTAAAATAGTTTGAATATATTGTTATCAAAAGATCTTAAATATAAACGCGTCTACTGATAGTCCAATTACCCATGCAAAGAATAAAATTGAGGTAATGCTGGATTAAAGTCAATGGTCCCGGGAAAAGTGCAACTTCTAAAATCGCATAAAAATTTTTCCTAACATAAACCATATTGCTAGTTGATTCTGTTAATTAATGTATATTCAATAATCATTAGCATGTGGTGTATTGAACAATAGTCCTTATTTTTTGGAATTCTGTCCAACAATACTAAATCTCTTATGTAATAAATGATTCAATTATGGATATTTTAAAGTAACTCAAGAGAATAAATATGAACCGAATTTTAAAACCCAAACTGCACAAAATTAAACTAATTATAACGCACAAAAAGAGTAATGAAACAGGTAGATACAAATTCCTTATTTTAAAATCCCTCATTAAAATACTGCTTAAATTGAATAAAAATTTCAAATATAATTTCTAATGTTGTATCTAATTGAAAATTTTAATAATCTGTTACTTTTGGTCTACTAGCATTGCTCAATATGTCTCTATTTTAGAGGTTCTCCAAGGCTGATCCATCCATCATCTTTTGAAACGTCTCAGCCTGGCCTTACTTTGGTTAGACAATTCCTTAGCACTGGAGAGTCCAGCGGGTCTGCATTTCCTCCCACCTATCAGGGGCAATCCACCAATGCTCCCTGACGTGTATCGGCGTGTGATACAGAACTCCAGGTCGGTTCCTTTATATGATTGAGAACTAAAAGAAAATCGCATGCTTACCGTATCCTTGTATACCGTATGTATTGCTTGCGAATCACTCGCTTTCTATTAGCTTGAAATAAAATAAAGTCAATGATTGAAAACTCGAAAGAACGAGATGTAATACTATATGAGATATCATTTCTATCAGACTAATAGCACCACGCAGTAGATTTTACCTAATTAGCATAAATTCGCTATTAATGTTCACAGGAAAACATTTAATACTATTATCATGAATTATGAAATTAAAATCACTAAAGAAGGAAGCAAACAGTGTGGTATAAGACTGAATAGACACTGCAAGGCCACTCTCCTTAGCGATTGCCGTAGTTTATATACTCTGAGGTCAATTCAGAGGAAAAGACGCCAAAAAGCTTACTATTCCTAATGTTTTTGAATAACATGTAATGAATGTGTCATTGCTATGTAATAAATGAAACGAATCTCAGAAATATATCGTTGCCCAATAAAACACATTAAATTACTAAAAAAATAGCGTTCTCGAACCTTACTACAGTCACTGGGAGGCATATGTCACTGCTTTCATAATTTCTCAACTCAACCTCATTATTAAAAAATTATCTCAATAGCAAAAACCGTGTAATTAAATGAATTAAATGTAACTTCTGTACGATAATATGAACGTTTATTTTATTTAGCATGACTAATTTATAGACTGAATAGCATGACAGACATTATTGCTAGTTACAAGCAGGTTTTAGTCGGTTTCATATTTATCAGTAACAATGTAAACAGGACATCAGCAAAGTTATGAATAATATATGATAATACACAATGGAATATAACGTAACTCATATACAATTCCGTACGAATATTGTTTATACCAGCATGATCAGACACGCCACAACTGTTGATTGCCAGGACTCAAGGAGTCAAGTAACATCCATTCAAATAAATGAGTCAAGTATACTCTTTTCTCGGTGTAATGTTTAAATGCTGTTATCTCGGAAGGGAAAAGGTGAAAGATGAAATAATAGAAAATTAATCACATCCTAAAGTACGATACTTCATTTGTGTTATTTGCTCCGTCCAGTTACGTAGAGAAAGAACTAAAAATTATGGGGATGATGGACGTTACGGCAAATTCTGATTACTCTCAAATGCCCATCCATCCATACTTCCATACTAATATATAAACGTGTAATGTGAAAGCGTGTGTCTGTCTGTTTGCTACTTAATCACGACTAAACCACAGAACCAATTGTGATGAAATTTAGCAAGGAGGTAGTTTAGATGTCCAGGATGAACACAGAGTGGCTTTAATTTTTTTTTTTAAGTAAATAGAAATATAGAAAATAATATTGAAGATAAATGTCGATGAAATCGGGGGAAAATCAGTCATATTCATTTACTCTGTCAAAACGGTCAGAGAGAGTTGACAACTATGAGTGGCAATATTGTTCGCCTCGAAGAGTGTTACAAAAATGTCCGCGGCNTATGTCTGTCTAGAAAGGTTTACCTACATTATCGAAAAAACGTTACTAAAAATAGGAGTGTTAAAATACTTCAATTTAAGAGTATAATTCAAGAAGGAAAAATCAATTCTCATAAAATTTGATACCTTTTTGTTTTTTGCATTTAAAGAACATCTTGGTAAAATTTAAAGGTAAAATTTGAACGAATGGTTTAGATTTTTAAATCGTTTTAATGAAATGGTGCAGCCGCGCTGCCGCCGTTGTGTCTAGCCTCGGAAGCAAAAATTCGACGTGCGCGAATCCCAGTGAGTGGGTTCGTTGGTCTAACGTGAAAAAAAAAAAATCCACGCAAATCGGGTAATCAGCTAGTATCCTTATGTCTGAGAAATGGGTATCATTGAACATTATAGTGAAACAATATACCATATGAGTTAACAACATAATGTTTAAACAAATCTTTTGGATTTTTTTGTAACACTAAACAAATATTTTGACGATATTCTTCTTCACGACATACATGATCAATAGCGCATTGCAGAAGGTATATATCATCATAGTAGCAATGAAATAATCTTACTATAACTTAAAGAATTAGAATGGGTGTCTTATAGCTCATCAGCTGAGTGCTACAATTATTATAGTGATCAGTATCTCCAATATGTATTTTTTTTAAATAGTAGTTTTATACACGATCAATACCTCCCACATGTACTGAAATTTTTTCTCTATATGAATTCGTGTTTGCAGAATGTACGCTTATTGATTTGAGACATTCCTATTTCTTTTTACCTGAAATTCTATTGGTCTCCAGAAAATGTACCTGGAAAATCCTTTATTAGGAAAAACCTACTCCAGAGAAAAAGGAGGACGGATGAGTGAAATGGAACAAAAATACCGTCTGTAAATCACTTTATATTTGTATTTATTTTTAATTTTTTCTAGATACAGTACACGTTTGAGAAATGTGCTCTATTGTTTGCTTTCATGTTTCTTCACGAAATACGATTCTGTCCGTATTTCATCACCCGAATGAAAGTAACCCGGTGTTCTAGATCAGAGTAAGGGAATTCCAATAACGGTTTGGTTGATTTAAGGTTTAGGCGAGTGGTCGGTCCCCCTAAATATCCATGTAAAATATTNTGTATAAGAGACAGTCCCTATACTGTTCGATTGCACATGGACGTGTAAGAGACAACAAAACTACGGCTACCTTAACATATTTCCACCAGAAGTGATTAAAAATTAATTCTTGAGCGTCATGAGCCAGGGAACTGTAAATGGGTAAAAATCTTCCCCGCCGGAAGAAAGACAGATGATCCATTTGAAAACAATGCTATGAGAAATTTTGACTCCACGTTTATGATATAAAATGTTATGGTTATTATTGAAACTTATTCATGATATATCGAGAAGAAAAATTTCGTTATCAATCTAAAACACCGACAGCGTTAGTATAGTGATAGAGTCTTCGCTTGAATGATACCTGTAAACGGTAGGGCGTGGAAACAAACCCTGCTCGGCCGATCCAGGTGAGATTTTCAGCTGGGGTTACCTTCACATTCTCCCGACAAATGTCGATTCGGTACCATACGTTCCCCGGCAATACGACTTCTTTCCTTCGCAATTAACCCAAGTTACGGTTAGCTTGGAGAGCAGGGTTCGTGGCCAGAAGCTCGCCATAAGACATGAAATAAGACAGAATTAATGTAACAAACATGTCTAAGTAGATTCGTAATGTAACGCAACTCAGCAGAGATCCCCTCGACAGTTTCACGTAGTCATAGAACGAACCACGGTTTACCATAACTTTTGCCGCAGCTTTGTTTCGCAGATCCCCACATAATCCCCCGCATCCCCCCCTCCACCACCACCATTCGCTTGCGTCACGACACGTCGAGTACTTGCGGACATGCAAAGCAGCTCTCGCCTAGAAACACTTTCGTGCTCGCGAAAAACACTTCGTCGAAACAGTCGACTGCCTTCAAGTAAAACAAGCGGAGCGGGAGGAGAAAAAAGATCACAATCGTTGCCTTCACAGAAAAAAAAGAATACTGCATCTGACTGCTAGTCTTCTCTCTTTCCTCATCTATTTATAATCGTAAATTGTCCTGGAATGTGGAGGAAGCCGATGTTGCGTGTAGCAGACACAGGACTGCGCCCTTTCAGAACCACGTGGTTCCTCACCCTTCTCTGTTGCTTGGAAACATTTCAGAACCTTCTGATGCGAGGACATAAAACCCACGCAGACACATAAATTTGAACATTTCAATGCTGAAATCGTATTGGAACCATACATCCAGAAATATACAGACTCCTGGAAGAATTTTAGAAGAGAATCAATGGAATTTGCTAAAAATGTCGTTGAAAAGCGAATGAGATATATTAGGAAGAGTATTTCTGTTGTACGTACAACGCAATTTTAATAGAATGCCTTTCATATATGAAATATCGATGTTCAGTAGAATGAAATAAAGATTGTGCTGTGATAGTCTATTTACGTTACAAAAAACGCACTTTTTTCAGCCATACATTTAGCATATTGTAAAACACAGTAAGTATGCAAGAAAATCATGTAATTTTTATTATTTGACCATTCTTAGAAATGTCTTATTGTGATATAAGAAATATTTTACTCAGAGTATCATAGTGACAATTGTAACCCCTTTGAAAATAAGTTTATTATGAAATTAATTTTGGAGGGAAACCATTCTTGAAGGAAACAAGTTTATTATGCAAACAATTTTGGAACGAAACACATAATTTGTTAAATTTTCTGTGAATAATCCAACATTCGTTTTGTATCTAAATTATGCGAAAGTAAATAAATAGGAATATTTCATCATATACATTAATACGCAAATGTCCTTAAGATTTTTCGTTCCTTTTCTGCGTAAATGGAAGGAGCAAATCACACAAGTGATGGATCGTACTTTAGAGCACTAAAAGAAGTGTCTACGATTTCAAATTAACTCATTTTTTACCTTTTCCTTTCCGAGATAATACCATTTACAAATTATGTCAAGAAAAGACGCTTCTTGACTCATTTATTTGAAATCGATCCATGTTAACTTCTTGATTCCTGACAAATGCAAGTCTGGTAAGTAATAAACAAAATTTGTAAATAATTGTACGTGATGCTGCATTGTGTATTATGATAAAATATTCATAATTGTTCCTGTTTACACTGTTAATGTTAAATATAAAACCGATTGAAGCTTACCTACAACTAGATGAAAGTTCGGGAAAAGTAGTATCTGCCAGGTTGTTCAGGTAAATAAACTAGTCTTGGTACATAATAGTAAACATTCATATGTTCATACATATATAGGATGTATTCAATTTTGCGAGCGATTGAATTGCACGAGTTGACGTAGTCACTGTTATTGTTCGAAACTTACATATTAAAATTATTTTCCGTTGTTAATAAAGGAAATACATACATAAACTAATTCGAAAAGACAAAACGAAATTAACGAGAAAACGTGTAATTTAATGAGAAAACGTCTCTCAGCAGTTTTTGTTCGAGCTTTTCCAGAAATGTATATCAATCTGAATTAAATTACAACCTACAAAACAATTTGCTTTAAAACTATGTAAGGTAGAAGTTATTTAAGTGGTATAAAATAATTTTTATACTTTATTATACCAATCTCTTAGATTGCGGTGAACCTCACCGCCAGGTAACAGATTAATCATGTTACGTCGAATGAAAATGGGAGACGGGACCGGGGTTCGAACCCGGGACCTTGAGCTTTGCGCGCTCATGCGCCTACCGACTGCGCCATCCCGTTCGCCACCCGGGCGAGTTTAGTCTCTACGAGACCACCTCAGAGGTCTTTGGGTTTCACAAGTTGAATGAGAATGGTAGACGGGCCCGGGTGGCGAACGGGATGGCGCAGTCGATAGGCGCATGAGCGCGCAAAGTTCAAGGTCCCGGGTTCGAACCCCGGTCCCGTCTCCCATTTTCATTCGACGTAACATGATTTATTATACCAATTATATTATACTCTATCGTTTACCTATTATTGTCCAGTTAGCCGTACGTACATATGTTTTTCATTGAAGGTCCCTCCCTTCTCTCTTATAGTAAATATACCAGTTCCAAATTTTCTTTAAAATACTGTTTATATGAATATCATGGTATTTGACGTAGTATTATTTAATAACACAAATACAAACGCGAATATTATAGGGTACATCTTTAATCTTCCGACATATTCTGTGGCAATATTGGTAACCATATTGTTCGTTGTTTAACGTGTAAGCCAACAAAAAGGGAGTCGCGAATTGTATACATTATAAATAATAGTTTGTTTGAAAAAAACGCTTTACTGCAAAAACTACAGAACAATATAATATATAATGTACAATACAGAATATGTGATCGCATATTCATCGCATTTTCTTCTTAAAGAAAATTTCTCCATGCATACTAATCACATAGTTTGTTCAGTATTACATTTTGTATAGGACATTGTATTTTGAATAGTTGAAAGAAAGAAAATATTACGTGCTTACATATTGTATTTTATCAAATAAAATGTCTTTAACAACTACTCCATCTTTCTTCTTGAAAATATTTGAGTAATATATGTCGGTACAAATCCGCTTACTTGCTTAAAATAATCAATAGAGTTCAAAGTGTTCTCTCTACATGGCGTACGATATGACTATAACCCGGAGATACTTTGTACTCTTGATACTTTGAATCAGGGTATCTTGCGTGCAGGAACTTTTCATGATCTCGTGTATTTTATGATTCTACAAAAATTACAAGTCAACATAACTATGTGCCAAATGAACTGTAAATTTAATAGGTAACACGTATCAAGATTTTCCCTACATTGCTGGGTCTCAAAAGAATAATTTAATAAAAATGGGCGGGAAATCACAGACCTAAAATATATAAATAATTCACGTCTGAATTTATAGTATTTATGAATATCAATTGTGATCATTATAACAAAATACGATTTTAATTAATTGTCACACAATGTTTCGACTCCAGTTTGAGCATTCGTTAGGTGTATGCTACATTAAAGCTAATTTACAAAAATTCATTTAAAATGTACGCTGTCATTTTGATCCAGTGGTTCCTACTTTCTCATTATGTAGTATATAGAAAGTACTGCAGTCGTGAAAAAATTCAAAAGCGAGATTTCGACGGAAATATCCGTTTTGGCGATCACTGATTCTGAAAAATTGTTTTTTGACATAACGTCCATCCGTCTGTCAGTCTGTGCGTAGCGATGCTGAGTAAACGGGTGAATAAATTTAATTCGTATTTCTTATTTACGGTAGAGTTTACTTGCTGTCGATGCTCGTTCTCTATTTATTTTACTTTATAACGAAGGTTACTTCACATGAAGGTCCATATACTCTTTTGTTTTTCAAAAACGACTCCCATGATTTGCTTAAATTTTCTGTACGTAAAGTACAATTAGTATGCATTACATCCGCATTAGCGGTATTTCGCTTGATAGTTTGGTATAGACGCAGTAAAATAATTTCCGTATGTTACACTTACACATTAGTTTACTGTATCAAGAAGCTTGAATAATATTTAGTAGCTAAATGGACCAAACAGACGTAGTATACACTTTTCGTAAACTGATATGAAAGATATGATAATGATAATATACATAGGATGACAACAAACGCACTGCAAACACGAAAATACATAAATTTCTGTCTACTACGAAATTACATTTACATAACATTTTACGATATTTATAAGACTGATATGTTGCTATATTTTTTGAATTAATATTCTGAATATTTATTTCACTTTCCCATTTCAAATAAAAGACAATAATAAGTTGCGAATTTAAGCATGAATAGAGCACGGGAAGACGACCAAAATATAGAGGACCCCGCCATAAATAACCCTTTCACTATAGATTTTTTTTCTCACTATGCTGCAGACGGAGAAATGTACTTAAGAAAGTATATGCGATGGTTTTGCCCCACTTGTTTGTTAATAATTTACGTCCATATTTATAGTATATTTGAATACCCAATTCATCCACTCAGAGACAAAATTTGTTTTTAATTAATCATCACACAACCTAACATAATTCAAATTCTCAAAACGTAGTCAAAAATAAGTATTTTACGCTAATTATTGTACGTTCAAGTGATATTTACCCCATCAGTTTTTCCTCAGAAAAACTACCCTTAATAGTTCGTGCCACTGAATATTTTAGAAAAATTTCGTATAATTTGAAGCTATATCTGAAGTGTACCATTAGGTCCTACCATCTAGACTTCTGAAGAGAATCCCATCTAGGCTTATAAATATTCGATTATCGATGTTCATTTAGAATTCTTATTTTCATGGTGTAATTCTCTTATGTAATGGAGTATCGTCTGTTGTGCTTCAATAATATTTCCGTGGACAATCAACAACTAGGGAACTTTTCAGATGCTCAATTACCACTATTTTCTGCTACCTCTATTGTACTCGTGATTCACAAGGCTATTTTTGACTTTTCTTTACAATACATTAAAGTATATCATAATAGATGACGCAGAAGTAATAACAATGAGACCCCACATTTATCAGGTGAAGGGAATACCCCTCAAAAGGATAACAAAATGATTTCTAACTTCATCCGCAATGTTAAATGAATTTGATAAACGATATTATTCGTGGTCTGTGAAAGTGGTTTCTCAGATACTATTCACCTATAGATTACAGGTCAGTGTTTATTGACGACGAAAGGGTTGGGTAAATATCGTTCATATTTGATAATGAATGTTCGATGTCCTTTTTTGCATATTGGCGACGCAATTGATAAATTTGTATATTTTTATACTAAGTATACTTGATTGTGAAACCAAATTGTATTTTCCAAAGAGACTTCTGAATCTTGGAAAATGTTACTGTGGTGCAAGGTTTTGGTTGATGCCGATTAAATATATTCTTGCCGATTAAATATATACACAAGTTGTAAAGTGAAGTCTGTATTTGAAAACGAAAGATTACAGAAGAACCCACCATAAAATAAGCAAGTTTTATCTTAAATTTTTGCTATTGGAACGCCGGAAATAGAAAATGTATTCTATTTATTGATTTCCTTTAATATACACATTACAAAAGTGATAAATCTAAGAGTTTTTCGTATAAAAGAAGAATTCAGTACAGCATGCTATGTCAGACGTGTTGTTGCCTGCACTGATAGCCCACAGTTCGTCATCCGTCCTTGGGATTGTGGGTGGAGTAAGCGGGGATGAACGTTCGAGAAGGGAGGACCAACTGTTGCGCACCTAAAGATAGCTCTCCGCAACTAAAGTTCTGAAGCACCAATGCTATTTTACCTTGCAAGCTTCAGGAGCATTCCTATTGCCACCAAAATGAAGACAATCTGTCAAGTCAACGTCATATAACGAAGACGTTGCATTGTCCTCCACAAATCAATTCTTCAACCCCTCACTATTGTACGTTTGTCCCGTATGTTATACAAAGCTGTTCTGCAAAATTCAGAACATCCGAAACAAATTGTTTCAATTAGACTGGTTTTATCAGGAATACTCTCTCCACAAATATTTAAACATTCGCTTTTAGCCTTTAACAGGGGTTTTTCCTCACTCTCTAATAAACGCGGAGCTGCCTACTACTATACAGACGAAGTTCATCCCCAACCACTCCCAAATTTTGGGGCTCTTGCCCACTTAGTAAATAGTTATCGAAACATTTAAAATTATTTTAGATCAACTGAAAATTCTTGTTGTACTCCATTTTTCCAAATGTATGTTAATTTTAGTAGTCGTAGTGAGGTACGGTTCGAAATACCGGTTCAATTTTGTACCTCTTCTTACCAATGTACGAAACTACATCCCGCGCTGATTCTTGCATGGCTTTGTGTCGAATTTTGTCCAATATGTCAGTAGTGATAGACACTAACGAAATCGAGTGTCAAATGAGTCGGCTGATTTCAAACCCATCTGCTTCGTTTTTTCGTTCCGTAATGTGTCAGTACTAGTTTTCTAGCGTCCTTATACCCCATTTTCTATTACTGCAGAAGGTTAATGTGAAAATACCTGTGAAATTGATTATTTGAATGTCTGAATCTTTCTAAGACAATTTTCAAAAATAAATTAAAAAATGTTATTTAAATTGTCTTAATGCCGTCAATGATACTAAAATTATTAGTACAACGTCTTTCTGTTTTGAATAAATTACGAACAATAAATACTTAAGGGTTTGAAGACCATCTATTATTCATTTTCCAAAGTACATAAATCAATTATGTAAGTTTTAAACACAGTTTTCAACTAGGTGCTTAAAAATTAAACTCTTTTGTTAATTAAATATAAACTGCATAATGATTTTTTCGCGTCTGTATGTCCCTCCAATAATTACCTAAAAACCTCCCATGGTAATTTTTTTAATTTGATAATTTTCTGTAAATTCAACAGCTTTTTGTTTTTCTTGGATGATTACAAATTTGCGATGTAGCTGGTTCCGAAACGACTCAAATAGGAGTTTTGAAAATCCACCTCATCCAGCATGCGACCACAACTGAAAGACGATAAACGCTGTTTCTGCGCGACCAACGCACACGAAAGTGAAGATTAACAAACTCGCGAATTGACATTTTTGTGAGAAGGTTAACAGGAATTTAGAATTTATTTAAAAACAAAACTCCCGGAATTAGATTTTGTTGCATGAACCGTTGTTGTTCCTTACGTGATACTTCTTTCTTTTTGATTTATTTAGTATCAACGTACACTCAATGTACAGAAAAGAAATACAGAACTGAATATTGTCTGAAAAAGAATGCAACAAGAAAAAGTTTAAGCTGGGTCTAGCACTCCACGTTTGTCAAATCACTGAGAATTTTAATTGTTTTTTTATTGTAATTATTTTACAAACACATTATTTTTTATAATAATGATAATACGGTTTAATTTATATCGTTCAGTTAATAGTTTACTATAGTATAAACAATATTCAGGAACTTGCTGGATTCGTTTGAAAAGCAAAAGAACCTGTAAAAGATGGAGGTCGAGCGCAACTGTTTGTTGATTTATTCATCGTATCTCGGAAAAAGTGAAATATCGTTTTGCAATTTCCGGTGGCATACAGATAAAAGAAATGTAAAAAATACCACGGATAATTTACTATAAATCAAAGTAAACTTTCATCATTTTCATGATTTAGTGTGTCTTTTTTCTGAAAATAAGAGTTTCCTCCATTATACTCAATTTATAACACCATCCATTATAATTGCAATTATTTCAATTAATTGACTGGCGAGATGTGTTTTTCGAGTTGAAATGACAATAAGCACATGCTACTCTATATTTATACCGATTTCAGACATTTTAGTGATTTAATTATACTTACGCTGGTACTGCCTCTCTTGCTATGCACCGTTTCCTGTGGATACACAAAAGGGAAAGATTGATTATTCACCGCTGTGAGTCAACGGATAAAAGGAGGACAGGAAGACGACTTCAAACCCCGTCTCAAAGGGGAAACTCAAAGAGACGAAACTGAAAGGGATATTACTATTTCCAATATTGTCAGAATTAATTGTTTATTTTCACAGACAATTTTGTTCCACATATTTGTAAAGTATGAGTCAAATAAATTACAAAGTGTGTACAACCATTTAAATCTGGTTTTGTAATCTAATTATATTCGACGATAGTTTCTGGAATCTATATATGCGCGTTGTAAATGGAAACACTGGTAATGTGACTACTTTCTTGTAGATTTTGCAGACGTTTTTCAAAGCGTTGTGTGACAGGAATAATGTATAATAATTTAATGTTATGAACGAATAGAAGCCGAATGTATCTGTAGTTTAAATGAGGTAACAGCAAGTACACTAATAACATAAATGGGTATAATTTTCATGAGTAAATATACTTCTATAGCGCTATTTAAGATGCAGTAGTTTGTGAAGACATAAAAAACTTTATTTTATCTAGAATTTTGTATTACTGAGATGAATATGAAGAAAAATTACATAGTGTGCATTAGTTACTTGCTGAATGTCGTCTGGATTTAGATATCTTAGATAATAATATCTACCGGGTTATTATAAGAAAAATTCTAATAATCAATTTCGTTACTGAAAAATTCGTACAAGCTTATTTAATGGGGTCTAACCTGAGAAGTCAAAAGTATACTAAATATATTATATCACTTGAAAGCTATTATGAATATTCAAATAAAGTTTTAATAACAAAAACTATTATAATAGAAACATTAATACCTAGGACTTGCACGATGTGTTAGACATTACATGATATGCTAGATTTTTGAGAAAATAAAAGACACTAAGTACAAAGTTAGTCTACAGATAAATATTTTGTAGTCACATAAACATTTTAATAAATGTATAAATATTCCGAGAATTGCATACGTATTTTCTTTTCTCATGTTTTCGAAAGAAAAATGATAAAGAAGATGATTTTGAGAAAAATGACTGCTCTACAAGAAGTAAACATCGACTATTTTTCTAAAAGTCATATCGTACGACAATTTCGTGATCAATGAATAATTCAGTAGTTTTTTGAGAAATATACTCTGAAGAAAAAGTTCTTATGTTGTATGAAATCGATAAACTGACAGTTTTCAGTGACCTATCCACCTATCTTAATGGTAAAGCCGAAGCGAATTTGCATAATACCAGCTTCGATATGCAAAGTGACCTCGACAAGTATGTTCCTATATATCGCACATTGCTTTTCCAATTCTGCACGCAACAACAAACAGTCAACGAACTCCGCCGAGGCGGAAGAAAATACCGAAATGTCTCCCTCGAAGACGAATTGCTTTCAAAAAATATGTGGAAGGGGACAAGAGGTAGAAGGAAATGTTTAGAAGGTTTGTTGATACAAGATCTTATTTCGAACGTGTCTCCATCGCCGAGCAATTTAATTCATGTATGATAATTGAGGTTAAATATTTTTCTGATATTTCATTTCATCAAACAGGGTATGAGAGAGAGAGAGAGAGAGAGGAGTAGTTCGAATGAAGTAGTTTATTAGCGACTCAACCTTTGAAAGATTTTTGAATTTGTATTCAATATTATAAACAAAATTAGAAATTTTTAACCAGAACACGAATGAAATTCTGGTATGCCTTCTAGAATACGGTAGACTACCACGTTACAAGCTGCACATGATTTTTTAAAAGAATATCAAATATAAAATCTATGGGACTTTTAGAGGAGAATTCATAAAATTTATGGATTGAAAAAAACATGTTGCAAAAAAAAACTACCAAAACGAATTCCGACAATGAGAATCAAGTGAAAGTTTTTTCTGTCATATTTAATACGTTTATTTATTAGATAATAAATTCCTTCTCATATTTGGCTACATAATTGTTTGTTTTAGTATTAATTGATAAAATGTCGTTCGTTACTTTTTTTGACAGTCCCACTTCGAATGTTACTGTGTGTTCCAGTAGGTAACATAGCAAAAGTAATTCATAACATACACAATTGTTTCATGTCAATAAAAAAAAGCAAAGTTTATAAACTACTTGATTTGATAGGCGTCCGCAGTGGGGAGTAAAGTGAAGCCCAGGACCAAGAGTAGTATATCCAAGAGAGGGGTTCATTCCTGTACTTTCCATGTTAATCGCAAAAATAGTTCGTGCAACCTCTCCTACCGCGCTTCAAGCGTTTACAATTAATGTAATTTGAGGTTGAAATATTTTTTCACAACTAAATTACGTAACATTGTTTACAGATTCAACATTCGTTAGTTAGCGTTGGTTGATTACAAGAGGAAAACAGAATGATATATTTAAGCGTGTGATAAATTTTACAATAGCTGTGTTTTTAGGGAAACTATGAAACTGATTGAAGAAACACATACACGGAAATAATACATTTTCTAACTTCAGTCAATGAATTTAACATTAATAAAATGTTATTTGATATTCAATTTGTTACGTGGGAAGAATTTGCACTAAGTGAACATTAGGTGCCACAGCAATAAATCGTAGTACAAATTTCTGATAATTGAAGCAAAGGTGTATAATAATTAAAAATCAAGATTTATAGTTTTTTATGTTCCATGATATATTAAAATTATGTATAAAACATTCTTTATGTCATGAAGGTTTTATAAAATAATCAATAATTTATTTCTCCAGTCAGTTGCTTGACTCATCATGTTATCCACAATAAAATGACCGAGTAGGGCACTTGGGATTCCTCATTAGGAATTCCGGAACAGTTCTCATGAAGATCGTAAAATGGAAATCAAACCTCTTCCATTCTGCAACAAAGAGATAAGGAATAAGGATGCACGTTAAGAAAACTGCAGTGGAAAGCAGACTGGGACTGAATGGTGGTTGAGGAGGACGCTCGATGGCGCTGACCCAAATCTCTTTTTTCTCCTTCTTTCTTTTCGAGTCCCTTTAGTCGAAACGAGTTATTTGCGCTCTGGTGCAATTATATTATATTATTGGTGAGTTAACCAAACATTAAAATTTTCTTCTTTTCTTTTGAAAATCACTAGAGCTCAAAATGTAAAACAGGATGTTTGAAACCTCAACAATATCCTGAATCCAAAATGAAGAAATTGAAATATTTTCGGGAGAAGTGATCATCTGCGAAGCAATCCTCAATGCTTCTGAAACCGTCCATACTAATCGATTTATATCGCAATCACCGTGAAGTCATTTGTAAATAAGCAAATATTCAATGAAAGGATAGTACTACAAGTATTAAATAATACTGGAGCAAATAGCTCTAAGATGTTATAACCGTAATGTTTGACGTCAACAAATGAAATATTCTGTGCCCGTATCAGTTTGTCTCCGAAGCGTCAGTCAAGATTGAAAAACGAGGTTTGAGACGCAACGTCAGTGGGTCAAACGAAACATTTCTTGCTAAAACAGGATGAGAGCCGAACGTAGATAGCTCATTCTCCTGTATAAGATGACACAGAACCCTAAATGCGGTGCGTTTTATAGCCCTTGGACGGTGACGGCGCGCGTGCTGAGTAGCGGTGCGAAGGGCTGAGAGTCAACGACCTGCGGTGCACAGCGGTAGAAGTGGTGGCAGCGGCCCTTGTACGACGAGGGGCAGGAGAAGTCCGTTGCTTGCGTTTTCAACTCGTCGTCGCCCTGTCGCCCGCGCCATTGATCCATCGCCGCGGGCTGTTCCCCCGCAGGTGAGACCCCACCCCCTTTCCTAACCCTCCCTCTCTTATTGTGCGTGGTGTTGCCGTGTGACGCTTGTAATTTCTTCTCCTCTGAGTGTCATTTTTGTTTCAACCCTCTTCAGGGTATTTAATTTCTTGTTTGGAATATCCATCCCAAAATGTGCTACGTTTTTGACAGCCCAACAATCGGACGAGTGCTTTGATGTTTTCTGCTTTCTTTTATATTTTCTGTAAATAAATCCTATTGCATTGTCCATGAACGTCTTCTGCCAATAACAAATTCTTACCAGAAACATTCGTTTCCATGCTATATATTTTTTTCAAATAATTTGTATCTTGTTTATTCAGATATTGTAAGAAACTTTTTAAAACCAATCAATAACTTATTGAAAGGTATACACTTTTTCTTTGAAGGTGGTTGAATGTTTTATAGTATACTTTGGATATTTCGTAGATTTGAATAAAATTATTTCTTTAACTATTGTATTCTCTAAACTATATACTATACAACAGAAATTTTTGGAATAAGAAACACTACTATCTTGGATATTTTATATATAACGGAAAAGTAAACACATTTAACTCATCCGTAGAACCGAAGAGAAAATGTTTCGGTCTTCGCCTTGTTAGCAAAAAACCTAGTCCTGACCGAAACAAAGCAAATGCCGAAACGTTTCCTCTTCTGATCAACGAGTGGCTTATTCATTTCTCATAACAATTAAACAATTTTTACAATAATATTCAAATATCCATTTTAATTTTGTTTCCTATATGTTTCAAAATGAACACACTTCATTAAAATGTTTTCATATTTAAATTCTCTTCTGGTTTTAAAAGGTTTCATACCCTATTCCAGACTCACTAATGTTATAGAAATTGACCGATATGGAAAGTACGTCCATATTTTTATTTCTAAAATTTTTCTTCATGCTTGGCATAAATTTATATTTTAAGTATTTTCCCTACATCAGTTAGTCTTCTATATCGGTTTAAATAAGATTAACCTTACATAGCTTTCTTCAATTTAGAATGGTAATCTTCTATAACAGAAATAAAATTTATTAGGGTGCTCTTGAAACTCTTTTCAAAAACATTTTTATAATGCCAGCAAATATTTTTAAAACATCATCTGGTCTTATTGAACTGATTATAAACTTAAGTCAAAATAAATAAATTGTCTGGGTACAAACATCAGGCATTAGCTGTTTCCCCGATGCATGGTATGTAAAACTAAGTATACAATTTTATATTATTTTGATTGGAGTGTGGAGCGTGTTAGCTTCTTGTGGTTTGTAAAAGTGGCTTTTCATTCATTATTATTGCATGGCATGCTTTTTTAAAGAAATGTGCTTCAAGCTTGTATTAGTTAAGAATTGTAACAAAGTATTTTAATTAGCTCTGTTTTCTGGTAACACATCGGTATATCTTCCAATGATCACAACTTAGCAAGGGAAGTTCTATTTCATACGTCGAGTCAGGTTGTACGAAAATGAGGGGTAAAACTTCATGTAACCCGTCAGCTGATTATGCTAAAAGTAGCATCCATCATGTTCAAACAAGACCCTTTAATACACCAAGCACTGAAAACTTTAATATGAATCAGTGAAGAAAATTTCGAAAAAAATATTACTTTCTTTAATAAAAACCGTCGTAGTTAAAATGCTTATATACTTTATAACAATTGTGTTGAGAAAAGTATTTGCACGAACGGTCTTTGCTGCGGCGGAAGTGAAGGAAATATAAATAACCTCACTTTATCTAGTTGAGCGCAGAATACAACTCTACTACGCGGAGCACAATCAGTAATAACGAAGAATGTAGTGGTATGATATCAGCGACAATATTCAATTATAACGCTCATGAACTTGGTAGTACAACATTTCTACGAGTTCCAAAAAAATCATTTTATTTAAAATACAATACGAATAGAGGGTGAGATAAAGTTGCAAGAAACCAACGTTCTTAAAACTAACTTTTAGGGAATCCGTATCACATAGATCGTCTAATAGAATTTTCAACTCTGAACACAATTCATGTTTTACGTACCGCGTGCGTGAGGTTTCGTTGTTTTCTTGTTCCAAATCACCAAAGAGTCACGAATCCGATAGTATCAGGAATCGTACGCAGAGCGATCAATTCCAACCTCTCTTACATTATAGCAACTCACCCAAGAACTAGAACATACATCCGAGTAATATGAATGTTTTCTACATTAGTTATCTTTACAAATCCAATATAGTGATAATGTTTTGATAGAAAAGTTAATTTTCTTTTACGTACTTTGCAAAATAATAATGTGTTTCTAAGCAAACGAACTTGGTGTAAGATATATGAAAAATATGTTACCAAAAGACTATAGAAGATGTCTAACCCATATATATTTTTGTTCGTTATTTTGGTAAAATATCGCGCTGCGAGTTTTTATGATACACTGTAATAAGTTGCATCTATTACTGTCCTAATTTTGGAAGTATGGTAAATTCTTCAAAAACTCTAAATTTATTGGTTTCGTTTTTTTCTCTTGCCACAAATGTAAACTTCATCATGAATTCTGTCCTTTTTGATCAGAGTAAATCGCAATTCCACAATTGATGCTCCGTTGTATCTTCCTGCCCACAATCACACATAACTTCTTCCGTCTTGCCTATTTTCTTTAGGTAGTTTGGAAAGTTTCCATGTCCAGTCATGTATTGAAGGGCGTACCTCCTCAGCTGAAACAATTTCTTGTTTTTCCTCATATTCTACATTTTGAATGTGTTCATAAATTGTTTGTCCCTTTGTTTTTAGGATTAACCAGACACTCATTATGGTAAATTGAGTGGGTCTGTGAGCCAGTCTGGATGTTGAGGTATGGGTAACAATCCCTCCGTAATTTGAAACTTGACCTTCCTTACATTAACTCAGTGCTCTACCCACTAAGATAGTGCGATACTTTTTTAAAGATCACGTAATAAAATAAACGACACGAGAATATTGATATATCGAATATTCACGACAAGGGTCTCTACTCTGAAATGAATGAATGTACACGAAAGGGACGTAATCGAAAAATCTCGTAGAATACGTCTCCAGATTTCTTAAGAATATTGTAAGCTTTGATTTCCCCTATCATGTAAATTCTCCGACGTGAACAGGAATCGTTGGTGAACGGTGAATGGGTCAGCGCGTTTCAATTGACGTCGTCTTCCGTTGCCAGGCATCGCTTACTGCGGTCGATGTTACGTGGAACAAGGACACAAAGCGCGTCACACGCTCGACGAGAAGTTGCTTCCACTGCGTCCTCCTCTCGAAGTATTCAGAATGATTCAATAAGAACGAACACATCAAATATCTCGTAAACATATTAAGAAGACAAGATAAGTGAAGACATGGGGCTAATTTGACGTAATCAAATGATAATTTAATTTTTTTTTGTTTCGTTACATGGAAATTTTTTTCAGCGTTAATTGAAAGACCAAGAAAATATAAATACAAACACACAGCAATTGTTGAATTTAAGCGCATAACAGCACTGTTACGGAATGGCGAGTAATAAAATATTTTGTTTACTGACAAATACAACTGAATGCACTGTCTTATGATCTCGCCCAGATGTGATGCAAGATCATTCTCTTATCCTTGCTTTATATTAGAAAATGTTTAAATATTTACTACGCTATTGCGTAATAGTTATTAGCTTACATTCAATAAATATTATATCTTCGTATAAGTTTTTTTTCGGACATTGAAGAAGTTGAGAACAAATTTCCACTTAAAAACAATAGAAGTGTCAAAATTTCTGCTGGTAAAAAGCTGCAAATCTTATGATTACGTCAGACGATTAGCCTCATTTCCCGAATTATCTTAGTGAAAACTGCTTTCAATATCGTTCAGAAAATACTTCAGGGACTCTTCCTTATTGACACCTGGAATATCTTGTTACTTGCACAAGCAATACTTATTCTTTTATTTGATGGTAAAGTTTGAAAATAGGAAGTGGAGGGCTTTAATCATGACAAATTTATTGAACTCGGTATTCCGTAAAAGGACCGGTTATTTGTCAAAATACCGACAGCGGTGGTCTAGAATTAGCGTGTTGGCTTCAACGATCCTTTGCTGTAAGGCATAGCGTGGGTTCAAACTGTAGTTGGCCGAACCAGGTGACGTTTTTCCTCACCTACTCCAGACAAACGTCGGTTTAGTAGTTCCCTGGCAAATCTATAAATATACATCCTTTATATATAAATGGATGTGTGTATACACCATTACTCCGAAACGTCTGCTCCGCAATTAACTGAATACACAGCAAGGACCACTGTGAGTGTAAGACACCCTGAGAGAAACAATGTCACACTTCACTAATGCAATGTCACCGATCACACTGCTACTTAAGTCCACGATTAGAAACGAATACTAATATTCCCAAAGTCGCGTTAGTCCGCGATCTCCATCCATGAGAAAAAAAAATACACCCTTTGGATAGGAGAAGGAAGAACATGAAATGTAATAGTAATCGGAAATGACCGGTGTTAGTGTTCAGACCATGGTTTTCAGGGTCGCTGAAACTCATGAAAGCAATTCCCATGACACAAAATTTCACTATCAACCCCCGTACACCCCTCGGGAACGGGACAACAAGTATAAATTAACGTAAATACATCACTGACGAATCTTATGTTTTAGACGTAACCGATATAGTGGCAGTACTAATATCGTTTATGTCTAAATTAAGTACTCGCAACAATAAGACACCCCTTAGGACATTAAACGGAGGTGGAAAAAGGAGTGACAGGACAAAATAAGCGCAAAGTATCTATTTACATCGGATCCATGGTTTTCAGAGATTCTGAGTTGAATAAATATACTACCAATGTAGTTTCAGTCCAGATCACATAGGGAGTACGCAACCCATTAAGGCGTGGTGAAAAGGGCGCGTCATGTCTGTCTGTACGAGGAGATTCTGACATACGATAAATTGTGTGAATAGTTTTCTTGTTGCCCGGAGAATATTTTTAAAGTCGGATGATATGGAGTGTATTGACAATGCAACTTCCCCATACTGATAGATAATTCATTTCAACCGAGCGATCGTCGGTCACTCTGACAGTAACATTTTATTCTATTAATCTGTACAAATGGAAGTGTTTTTATTGAACCCTGAATTTAACCTAAATACTCTATTACAAAAACTTTTATAATATGTGAACGTAAGACAAATTCATTTTATACTAACATGTTCTCTCAAAATTTGGTCATTGAAATAAAAGTTTAAGATAAATCATATTGTTCAGGTTCGCCTCCTAACGTTTTCCGAATTGTTATCAATAGAAACTCAGCTAACATTTAATTGGTGTTTATCCTAGGGTAAACAAACTTCTCGGAAATTTTAAGCCAATTTGGAATCGAAGACAAGATCCTAATAGCAGAATAAAATTGCGAGGTTGCACAAAAAAGGTTCGCGTCCCTTTTGCCCAACGAATTCTGCAAATATATTTTATGCTACCGACGATTTCTTTCGGTGTCTGCTCTCTCAGGTTTACCACGTTTCATCTCATCCAAGTTAGAAGTATAACCGATTACTAATGAGAGAGCCAAGCCAACGTTCTGTTACATGTGCTCATGTCCTATGCCAAACATTAACCGAAATTTTTATGAAATTATAGATATTCCATGATTTAAGAATGGAAGACAACACTCCCCCATAACCAGACAAAAAAAAATTAAATCTCACGAGAGATTTAATTTTTACAATATCTCACAATTTCAATGTCAGGATCTTAGTCAGAAAATTATTTCGGACGTCACCCAGACTTCTCACAAAAAATTAGTGATTATTACTTACAAGTATTTTGTCCTCAAAATAAAATCTTTGCAATTGTTAAATATATGTAGTTAATAAAAATACAAATTCATGTTTATTTATATTTCATAATTTACGGCGAGTACAAAAATAGTGAAGCGAACAAGAAAGACGTTAAGTAGATTACTGTAATTACTATGAATCGATGTTGTCGTAATGTGATGCTGTTGTACTGTCGATAGTGTTGTACGGATCGATGTTGCCTCTGACCTTTCACAATGATAGGACGGAACATTTTACTCGTCTCTATATGCTTGGCTTATGGAATGAAAATCGATTTTGGTAATCGAGATTCGAGGTAAAAAATATGGAATGGAGTTAGGAATCGGAATTGAAAAAATTTTGTAATCGGCACATCGTTTTCTTTTTAAAAAACCTAGCGAATATTTCAGTACCGAAGTAAATTAAGTACTACTTTGTATCCTCCAGCAATAAATGTTGTCCATTCTTTTGGAATCTTCCTAGGAAATCTTTTATAGTAGTGAAGATAGATTGTCAAGGTCAACAATTATAATATTACAGGTATGTGCACACAATTTGGTAGATAATTATCTCTAACGCCTGTTCAAACGTGACGTCAGACCTTCAGAAGGTCCAAGTTGAAGGTCGAGTTGGAGGGGGAAAATGTAGTAGCAAAGGACACCGCAAATTGATGAGTGCGCCACAATCATTTCAGAGAGAGTCGGCCTTCATATCTAATGTAATCGGTAAACACAACGCCTCATCCTCATCCACCGTTTCCGGTAGAGTCACCGGTGGTTAGAGAAGAAAACATCTTG
The DNA here is from genome assembly GCA_002313205.1 of Laupala kohalensis. Classification (NCBI taxonomy): domain Eukaryota; kingdom Metazoa; phylum Arthropoda; class Insecta; order Orthoptera; family Trigonidiidae; genus Laupala; species Laupala kohalensis. The sequence continues at coordinate 47,154 of NNCF01130323.1, read as the reverse complement.
TATAATGCATTTGGCAGGCAAGGAGTCTAAATACAGGCGAACAAAGGGCGCTCTACGTCATTGTATCGCGTCGAACACAACAGTCTTTTGTAGGCGATAAGACAAATTTATTCTTTTGACTCTGCATCTTGGGATATATTTAGAACCAGTCTTTTTATACGGGGTTGATTCAAATGTCAATCTGGAACAAGATCATTCGTTTTCAATAATAATCCTACCACCATGTGAATAGATGCTTGACGTATAGTTACAGATGTGATGGAGCGTAACTCCTTGTTAACACATTGTTTAAAGAAGACAGGTAAATATCTTAAGAATGCTAATAAGTAAATAACTTCAAAAATATTTGAACAGTGATCTTTTAAGCTTCAACGTTTGAAAACGAAGAGATACTGTGAAAGTTTTCTTGTAAATTACTTATTCATTATGAGGCAAAAAGGATTTCAATATTAGAATGCTTATCAATCAAGCTATTTGTGATGATGATAATTAAAAATCATCATGTTATACAAAGACCGTTATGCAATTTTTCAAACAATTCTCAGTAATTGAGAAAATAATACATTTCTTCCACGCGCAAAATTCATTTAGGAATGCCCAATTGAAAAAAGTATAAGGAATGGTCACTTGAACGCGTCTCCTCTTCAGAAAAATTTTGCGTGATAAATAAAATTCATTCATAACTTTTAACGTCATATTCTTGTGCTGCCAAGGAGACTGTTTTTGAATATATAATATCAATATTTTCTTAAATTAATTAAGGATTGATTAAAAATGAAACAGTGTGAAAAACGTGTAAAACCTGTAAACAATTTAGACTGCGCTGAAAATTTTCAAGAACCTTGCGAACGAGAGGTTACTGATCTCCATCTAACATTTTGGAGTCAATAGTGTTGTTTCAGAGAATTATAGAGAAATGTAAACCCTCGTAATCACATGCAATTGAGTTAATTCTATTATATACTACTTAAAGAGCGAAATTTGAGTTTCTGGCACTAATCTTGGAAGGGCTGAATCGATTTCGATTAGTTTCTCAGAACATAAAGTTTAGGGGATTCAAAAGTGATTTATCACTGTTTCACATTTCGGAAAAGATTACGAATTACAGTGTACGACCGGACCTTAATTATTTCTTTTTCTAATCTAAAACTATTTCTAAGTAAAACTACCATAGTAAGATGACAAGCGTCAAAATCTGACCTGTTTCTACCGTCACGACTTCGAATTATCACTAATGAGGTTCGGCAAATAATGTTTAAATTTCCTACCTTTACCAGAAGAAACATTCCTTTCAAAATAAGTGAACAAATAATTATGTTATAAATTCAATAAATCACATATTGCAATTCTAGTATTTTGTTTAAAAAATACTCGTTCAGCACTAATACAAAAGGTATACCTACTTTAATCTGTTCATATGCCAATAGAGTCTTTTCCTACACGACCTGCACAGATATATTGAGGGTAGTAATTTTATAATCGATAGTCTAGAGCTGATAGTATTAAACAACAAACAATCAGAGTTCTGTTGAAAGCAGATTTGATCTTTCATTTTCTGTGCTTTCGGTGAATTTAACTTCAAAACTCACTAAATTGGCTCAATGTGCGATAGAACTCGCGTAATTGGTTAAGTACTGTATTACACACGAAAAATTGAAAGTATTCAATTTCATGAAATAAATTGTTGCTAGCGTAAATGAGCATCCTACAATACAATTGTTCTGCTACTTATGGAACTAAAATTAAAAGTGTAAAATATATTTTTCTTTCTAGAACTAAGTGCATTTTAATTTCTTTTAGTGCCCAAGTTACACTGTAGCCACTTTACCTATATTGCTGGTATAGAGCTAATTTCTCTATTAATTATTTTGACATTCAGAAACATTATTTGTCTACACAAGTAACACATTCTGAATTCGCGGAAATATGAACGCATAAATCTTAATAATATTGGCTCCACTAATAATATTCTCACTTAGCCATTTTTTCGATGAGTATATCATTATGAACTTAGTGAGATTAGTTTGAAAGGTTTCACAGTGTCCTTCCCCACTTACCGATTGAAGTATTTTTGGTCCGTGTCGCACGAATATAAAAAAAATCTATAAATTTTGCTTCGCAGATTTCTCCTACCTCTCTTATCATCCTATGATTTAGTGTGCAGTTGGTTAGTGTAAAACGACCGATATTCCTCATAGTGAACAACATTTGACTCAAAGCGGATAAACCCTTTTAGTCACTTTCTATCAACGCTCGCCCATGTTGAAACACTATTTAAATATTTAAAACAAACACTGGGTTGAAAAGAAAACCCTTAGTGTTCGTAGAGACAAGAGCTTAGTGATATCATGACTTTGGTACAAGGCGATGAAGTAGCCAGCATAGCCCCTCAATTTACATCTGCTTCTCGTTTGCAAGTAGGTTGAGTACGTCTGACAGTCAGGCTGAATATTCGGAAAGTAATGATTCAAATTAATTCATACATCTGTATTTTTTACTTCAGTCTTACTTTGAAGACTTCACAACACCAGTAAAAATGAACTTCTCTATATTTTTGAATCGAATTAACATAAAATGTACTTAAATTATATATTTCAAGATATTTTATGTTTGACTTGATTGACTGAGAGAGTTAAGACAAGAAATTGGAAGCCAACCAAAAGAGTCGTTAAATAACCCTTATCCCTTGTTAATCTAGACAACGCGGATGTTTCTTCTCGTGTACTTTGGCCTACATTTTAGACCTCACATGCGTGATAAATGAATTTCGTCCTGAGAGCCGAAGAAGGCACGAACTCTTCTTTCGAGCCGGAACTTCCGTTCGTCCGATCCTTCTTCTTCGCGGAAGATGTAGGCGAAAGAGCGATAAACAGGACGCCTCTGGGTTTTCTAAGATGCAACACGCGACCGTAACCCTAAAGAAGGTCGCGGCCTCGATTCTCTGGGATCATCGCCCTAAAGAAATAAAACTGCAACATCAACTCGTGGAGTCTATATGGTTGAACTCACAAACAAAGCAAATCTTCGATCGTTCAGGGCTTCCCATTTACTTTCTCGATTATGGAGTAATGAGAGAAGAAATTTTTATTCAAATATTTTTGCATTGCTTCCCTTTTTGGAATTTTCTATACACGAAATGTATTACGTCTCAACGCTTGTAATAACGATACCTACCATTTTTAGTTTGCCAAAATGGTTATATTTTTGTCTTAATATTTTTAGAGACATTTTAAACTCAAGAATTTCTTGAAAATTTAAGGAAATGCCACGCGCGATCGTGCAGGACACGAATTGCATTGTACTATAACAAACTACTCAACAACGAAGTTTTTTAAATAATTAATTGAACTTTCAATATTGTTTTCTTAAAATTCATTTTGTAAATCAAGTTACAGATAGTTCTGCAAACCTAGAATCTAAAGCAATATTTTCCAAGGAAACTGCAATGTGTAGAAAAAATATTGAAACCTCAGCCATGAAACAACCAGTCAATATGAGTTTCAAATTTGATGAATATCAAATATATCAAATCGAGAATGTAGTGTACAAAATCTCATTCTTTCACACGAAACCTGACAAAGAAATTGAATTTTTATTTCATGGTTCATTGTACTAAAATTTTGGACTAATTCTGACGCTTTCCTTCTCTTTGTTTCTTACAATCTGACTGGATAGTATCAAAGTTAATTATGGTATGTTGAATGGAAATGGGAGACGCGACTGAGATTAGAACTCGGGATCTTCAGTTCGAATCTCGGTCCCGTCTCCCATTTTCATTCATCATAACATAATTAATCTGTTACTTGGCGGTGAGGTTCACCGCAATTTAAGAGATTTCTAAGTATCGAAATTCTCAATCGAATCACTGTAAGCTAAAAATACGGAAATTCCTCATCAATCTTTTAATGAAAAGAAAATTTCATAACAATGAAATGACACCATGAATATAATCTAATACTCTTCAACGAGCAATTGTTGTATATATGTGGATGTATATCTTGAAAACTGCTCTAAGAATTTTCACGAAAATTGGCGTATATGGGGATTTTACCCCAAGATTCCAACGGGATAGGTACCGATTTAGTGAAAATTCGCGTTTTACAGAAATCTGCATACCAAAAGTATATATGGGTGCCACCGGCAGCAGCACTGAAGCATTCGAAGAACAACAAACCGGCAGCGTGCGCATACGAGACCTTCGCATGCCCCTACTCCATGCATCTGATCTTGACGTATTTGAATTTGTCGGAAAATTATAAGCGAATAGCAAATCAGCGAATAGCTTAAGTAAATACACAACAAAGAAGTCAGCGTTTGGAGAATTTACGACAGCGTGTAATTGAAATACGAGGCCTAGAAAGAGATGAACGAAAACAACAACGCTTAGAAGAAAGGAGACGTCGTTATGCTAGACGTGAGAGAGCTTTATTAACACACGTATTACCTACTTATAAATTAGCTGTAGATTCTAATGTTACTTATAGTAGCTTAGTTAATTTTAACTCGTGTGTAATACTTGCTTCGTTAATAATGCAAATAATGTAGTTCAATAAGTGAGTTCCGGTGTCTCGCGGTAACGTACATGTTTCATATTCAGGAGATCCACCGTTCGAATCCCCGGGGGTGCGGGAATTTTTAATTCATTTTTGTAGATGATATGATAAGTCTATTTATACATTCGTCTTTTTTTAAACTAATTTACTATTAATACATAGCTGATGAGGAACTAAAATGCGAATAAAACTGAGAAGTTTGCTGCTTCACTGCAAGAAGTGTTTTGGTGCATGCGTCGGTGACCATTTTGCGAGCTATCCCAGCGAAGCTCGATTACCAAGATATACCTATTATGCTAGGAATGGTGAGATATTTTGAACCGTCAAATATGCCTTATTGTTGCGATAACAGAAGTTTAAATCGCAACTATCGATTCAGTACTTACAAACGATTTTTCTCCAAAAATTTTTTTGGAGAAGGCGCTGGGACGAATAGAAAGGGTTTAAGAAGAGTTGAGTCAAAGATCTTATGTTTGATTAAGAAGCAATGTTTGTGAAAATAATGCAGCCAATCAACATTCAGTTTTCTTTTTGTGGTATCATTAAGAAGTTAACTCTAAAGCGATTAACACAACTACAAAACATAAGACAATGCTACCATTTTTCCATGTCCAATGTAGTACTGTAGTACACCAATGTGCACTTCTTTAAAGAAACAGCTCAAGAATGGGACAAAGCGATTTTGTCTAAAAATGAATGATAAGGAAAGATGAGGTTGCCAAAACTGACTGATTTCTACCATATCACTCTCCCTGGACTGGAATCGGTTTCCAATAACTGAACGAGATTCCATCAATATCCGAACATACAATAGATCAAAACAATATATGTTTATATTAATGCAGGGAATAACTTTATTTAGCAATGCGACCTACACTGCATCCTCAAATGTTTCTACCCATCCCGTCACATGGTTACATTCATGTTATATTTTCTTCCCCGCACATCTGAACTAAAAGATTTATCCCATTTATTTGTTACTCCATTTTCCATCATATCTCAAATCATGGGAGCAGCGTAAAAAATAAAATCATTGTGTTATTAAATCATAATAAAAACAAATCTCTCAAATCAACAGCAGCATAAAACGAAATAGAGTGACAAACAATTTTTGATGTTGAATAAATGACATGTCCAGTAAAACGTACAAAAAACCTTTTTTTTTTAAAGCTCTACCACTTATACACAAAAGCTCAGAATTATGACAGTTTTATATATTATTCAAAGCCTTGAGTGAATACTATTATTGAAGCAGGAGAATTTAGCTTCTGGAGAACATCTCTGCAATGCCGGACAACTTGTGATCTCAATCGACCCCACATATACCAAAGACTATTTTACTTTCCATTTGCATTATATGATCTGAACAACACGGTCTTGTGACCTCGAAACCTCCAACTGAAAGTGCTTTCTTGAGTCACATGTGATTCTGTCAAGAAAATGGAGTGAAAAGTGCACTATTTTTTGAGCAATATGGTATACGGTTCAGAAAAATGCAAATTTTACGACAAATCATAAAATGAACAGTTGATTCACGACGTAACTGGTGCATTACACGCAATACGCTTCTGAGTTTAAATATAATAAAAGTCCCTTCGTGAGTAAGGCATTGTGTTAATTAAAACCAATATTTCTCTATCTTCGCTCATCTTAGAAAATTTTACCAAATTCATCACCAATCTTGAAAAAATAGCTTGTTTTATATTGCTTCTATTTTTAAAAGGAATGCAGTAAATGTAAGACCAAACATTGCTCAAGTATAATTTTTTTTTCATGTAGTTTGTTTCTTTCACTACCCGGTGCCTGGATACTTGGAGTTAAACATTTAGAGCCATGAAACAATTTAAGAGTTTTTTGTTAACTTTTACAACAGGAATCTTGATGGTTAAATTTTTGTATCTTTTTTCTATTGCCTCCCAGATAAAATCGGGTTATATCAGAAGAAAAAATGTCTTCTAATTTTTAACGGTATTATATAATTAATTTGATTACTCACGGTGCTACATAATTAATTATTGAGATGTCAATTATTAATGTAAAATAATTAATAGTAAATAGTAATAGAGTCATAAGACAAAATCATACAATTTTTAAGAATAAGACAAAGCCGATAAATGTTTCTCTGAGGTCGTTCCCCAATACGCAACAGTGCCCCTCCGGTAGCTCGGGGCTAGCGTGCTTGCTCGCCAATGAATAACTCAGGTTCAATGTCCGGCGGGGCTAGAAAAAAAAATTTGAAGCTTTCCACATTAATGTCCCATTTCATAAATAGCTGTGAAAATTGAAGAAGAAAATTGTGAATCAAACCTTCCTCCTTCTATCCAACTCTTACTGCTCCTAGTATCACTAACTCCTACTATTACTGACCACTCCTACTAACACCTCCACTTGGGCTAAGTTGTTGTTAAAACCAGCTAACCGACCCATCTACTAACAAAATCCCTACCACCCACATCCTAGCTCCTATCGTTCCTTGTAGATAAACTTCAGTGGCACGCTACATTTCCCATTTACAAATACAACAATAGAAATCGCAGCAAGGAGACTGTCGCTCCACCACTCTGTTTAAATGGAATGGGTAACTCCATCCGAGACAGTGAATGTATTGCAGGAAGATAGTTTTAAGAAACATTTTTCTGAATAGTACAGTAGAACTGTCACTGTCATAGTTTTGTTGGTTAGGTCTTGTTCTTGTTCTGTTTAGTTTTTATACATAATTATTGAATAGCAAATTTCCTTCAAATATTCTCTAAACAAATAAAAATATCGAAGTGAGTCACTAAGATAAGTCGTGACATCACCACAGCTTAAAAAGTTGCAAATCATTTGAATACGTCAAATTATTAGTTCCATGTCACGACATGTCATTTTGAAAACTGCACTTTCATATCTCTATTCATTTGGTAGATATTTGAGGTGACGAAGCCCAAGGTTTTAGAGAAAAAATTGCTGACTTACTTTACCAAAACGTTTTTACATGTGATGTGGAATAAAACACACGGTACGTACTAATCCTCCATCTTTACTCTTGTCAAAAACATACAAGGAATAAAAACAGAAGAGATGAACACAAATACACAAGGGTCTCTTGGGTTCCCCATAACGTGGAAGGTGCGCCATCCTGCCATAATTTCACCAAGTATAAATTAGAAAAATCATAAATCATAGAAAATTATCGGTATAAAATGTTTTGATATAATTCATTAAAAAGATAAACAGTATTAATAAATGATGTAACTTTGTTAGATTCTTGATTTACAGATTTCGGTAATCTTTAAAAGTGCTATATCTCGAAATGACGATAAAGATTAGCACTATCTTCCCCCTACCATTTCCATTTAGATTTCAGTTAGCGCACCTCAGTTACATCCTGAAGTAACATAAATTTTCAGACTTGAACGTTGGCAAGTAACCGTTTCAAAAATTAGAAATTCCTGTTACAAAAGGTTTCTGTAATAAAACTCTTCTTTTTAAGCAGGCTCTGTAGCATAATTTTTTTTAATGTTTTGGGGTTCTCAACTATCGCCTTCCATTCTATCCTGTACCTCGGATACCCAATTTTTTTTTGTTTTCATGCATTTTAGATCTGTTAGTATAGTCCGAGATTTGGTCTTCCTTTTGGTCTTCATATTCATAATAATGTACGTCAAAATCCATGATGTTCGTTCACGTAAGAAATTGCTTGAAATGAGGAAATTGAGAAACAACGAAACATATATGCAAAATAAATATTTTATTAACATTTTATATGTTGAATTTATTAACATTGTAACAGTATTTGTGTTAGTTTGAAGCTAAACAGATAGTTATGATAAACGATGTAAGTGTATCAAGTGTTTATGATAAAAAACGCGCCATTGTACAGTATAACGAAAGTCAAAAATATTCGTTGGGTTCGATTAGCAAGAGATGACGTTACCTTTAAGGCGGATAATCGCAGCAAGATGTTCATAATAGGACACTCCATGCATAAATGTGTCTGTAGGAATTTTCCCGCATTCCTGCCGCAGTTAAATCTGTAATTGTTGTATATTGTGAGGACGACGCTCCATCTTCCTCTTAAGAACTCTCCAAATATTCTCCATAGAAGAGAGAGAGCCGGACTTCCTGCTGGCCTCTCTAGAACAGGGACAAGTTTCGTACGTACCCATTTTTGTGTTATCTTCGCCGTATGTGTCCGTGCGTTATCTTGTTGGAAAAGATATAGTTTTCTGCCAAACAATCGCTGCACTGATGGGCGTAGGTAGAATCACGTCAAGAACGTGTATATAGTCTGGAGCATTTATCGTACCCGTACGAAAATGCAAATTAATGTGTACAAAATGAAAGAGGAATAACTCTCTAATTTTCAATGAAATCAGTTACCACGAAAATTTCGAAGTCCTAACAATTTGAATTGTCTATCGAAGTTGCGAGTAATGAGTGATGAATGATTCTTGAGTCGGATGCAGCATTGAGTTAGTTTCTGTTGAAGCATAATACACTTTCGTCGCGAACCACGTACACATCGCGCAACATACATGAGAAAACACGGAACTAATACATTACGTTTCTTAATTCTCCCCTCGAATTTCGAACATAAAAACATTTTCTTACTATTAATAACTTAATTAATTCGTAGATATAATTAGTCTCTTTCGGTAGCGCTGAACGGTAAAGAACTTTAGGTCGTTGTGAAGATAATTGGACCATTGTTTTAAATAAACTCGATGCAAACAAACACTTTATCTTAAATAACTTTAAATACAAGAGTTGTAAATCAGAGGGCTGCGTGATCGAAGCGAATTTCGCAAAGCTGTAAGTCCGCAACTAAACATTCCCTCCGGCACGTTTAGTTCCCACGGAGTCCCACAGGTTTCTTTTCTGCACGTTCTCAATATACTCGGCAGAAGATGGAAATAGCGCAAGGAAATTTACAAAGCAGTTACCTAACAGTTCGGGGAACTGAAATAGCAGGCAGTTCCAATTAATGTGATGGAATGGCATCGAAGTTCCAGGAAAGAAGAAAATCAAACACAAATTGATACGTTAGCATGCCTGATAAATTGAAAGGCGTTTCTATGTTGCTCATTGTTTTATTGGTGGAGTTAGTTCCTCGCCAAAAAATATTCCTCAATACTCAGTGTATGTTACTGACTAAAGCTTTATACCAATAAAACAATGAGCAACATAGAAACGCCTTTCAATTTATCATGCTTTGATAATGTTGCTAAAGCTCCACAATTACCAAGTTAGCATGCCTTTAAAGCTTAAACGTAAAAAGGGAATTTTACGGAATTTCTATCAATAACAGAGCTATTAAATCTAGAAAATATATCTATTAAAAAACTAGAAAATGTTTTTAATGACAATATATTATACTACAATTAACTTCCATTATATAATAATTTACTAAATAAGTAAATAAATAATTGAAAACTTATGACCTTTTATGGACGAATAATATTTTCACAGAAAATATAAATATTATTCGTTCATAAAAAGTCGTAACTTTTTAATTTTTTATTTAATTAGACAATATATTGTGTTAAAATCTTTTATTTGGACATTCCAGCGAATTCTTTCATACATTTTGCAATAATCGTATTTTATCTACTCACTGAACGGTATCATTCAATTCAATTCAATTCAAAGAACGGTATCATTCAATTCAAATTCAAATAGTACCATAGCATTTATATACTCCTAATTAAAGACCCTAGAGTGGGGCTAAACTGAAGCCGATTTTGTGTGATCTTTAACAATATAGTTATTGCACACGCTTCTATGCCGCAGTCTCGTCGTATGACAACGCGTGAATTTACATTTAAAAAATCTCAGCTAAAACTTAAAAAGTGCCGGGGTACAAGAGGAAAATACGAATCAGAAGTATGAACAGGCAACAGTCTCATTGGCCGCACTCTCCTAATAGGTACTTTATCATAAATGACCCCGTTTTACTGCGAATCCGATGGATTGCAAGACATTCGGTTACGAATTCTTTAAACATAATACTGTGATGAGATCCCATCTTCGCAAATACTCTTTAGAGAGTCATATGAGTTGGTTGACATTCATTTTACGTGTTAAAGGTATCAATTAATTACAAGCAATTTTTATATCAAATGCTAACCGAGAGAAATTATGGGGTATCAAAAATAGTCAATGTAACTGGTTTTAAAAAAGTTCAACACTGGTTTTATAAAAACAATTCTTCCTATGTTTAAAGTTCTGAGCCCCTTTCTTAATTTAATAGCTTCTTTGATAGCAACGGTTGGAAGTAAAAATCTTTCATTAATGGGTGAAATGTCACGTTGAGTATGTATATACCAAATACTGAAATACAATGTTATACACATGTTAATATTTTCCAAAATTTATCTTCGTACAGTCTGCAGTTTCTTAATGAGTGTTATGTCGCAGAACAGTTAGAGCTAGAATAACCTATTATTGGCCTGATCTCATAGTCTAGTTCACTAATACAAAGAGGTTATTATAACTTAAGGTCAGATCATAGGTGTTAGTTCAATTAACTTTAAGGGGTGGTAGGGTATTTTGTTACGAAATGTGTAATTTCATGTACAAACAAGACAAAATAGCTTGTATTATTATAAATGTTGCTATAAAACGCACTATTAACAGCGTTGTGAGTAAACAATTTGTATTTTCAATTTCCTGCACCCTACGTTCCTATACACAAAATAAAAGTTAGAGTGATATATCACCCTAAACGTTTGTACGTAACATGAATTCTAATCATTGTTTTATTTATTTCTGTATTTCAATATAGGATATGTTTATCGATAAATCACGAATACCAAGAGACATAATTTTTGATTTTCACAGCAGTTCAGATCCTGAACTTCAGGTCTCTCGCAGACTTGGCAATCGCTCAGTAATTATGGTATTTATACACTAATTCCAACGACGTCACTGTTCTGAAATGTTCGATGAAGCTTGCAAGCCTTAAAGACGTACACCACACGCTGAGCGAGTATTGGTCTGTCATTTCGCTAGTCCTCGATAGTTCTTTATCAGAAAGAGAAACGACATGGGTCTCATCTGATCGGGTCCGCTGTAATACCCCCTACCATCAGTGTTGATCTAGACCGTAATCCAGGGTGGGGGAGGGGGTTAACCGAGGAAGGATCTGGGGAGCATAACAAGCATTTTAGGATGCAAATTCTGATTTTGCAATACAGATAATATTTTTGTAAAATTTGATGAGTTGATGTATTTTATTAAAAGATGTTTGTATTTTTTAAAAAGAAAGTACATCAACTCATCAAGTACATATTTAGTAATTTAATAAAAAGTGACCAAATTCATCAATTGTATAAAATAGCAAATACATAATACAAAGGATTATGATTTCGTGACCAAATCAGATTTTGGTACAAATCAAATTATTCAGAAAAATATATATTTCATGCAGACATAATAAACAAACAACAAATACATGAATGTCATAAAATAAAATCCCAATCAAGAGTTTTGTTTAGGATATTTTTTTTAAACAGCTGTCATGAAGAGGTCTACTTCTTAATCCGAGTACCAATAAAGATCTTGCAAGTGAAATGACATACTGCTTACAACATATATAGAGACTACACAACTATGGAAGGAAAAATGGCATCCCGTAAATTAATATAAATCCGCTTGCCGTCTACAGACCATGAAGCACGCAGAAAACACAAATTTCGAACGTCTGAAGACTGTCCCATCCTCTGTGTAGTAGGTAAATGTCCCGTAAAGAAAGACTTGCCTACTCCCTCCTCAAAGCATTAATAACATTGGAGGCTGGCCGTGAGTTGTGCTGCCTTCTACGAGTTTGCGTTGTATCGCTTATGCAAGTATTGCAGAGTTTAACCTCCATGAAACACGTCTAGTGTAGCGAGTCGCTTCAACCAGTGCATGTATTAAGCAGAAATTTTAATACAGATTTGTATTACGTTTGCCTATAACATGTAAATTCAGTGTGCGAAAAATCTGGTAACACTTTTACAAAGTACGCGTTTCATCAATTTCAATTTTATCTGTTGAGAGTTCAGATCCAATAGAGGTGGGGAATATAGTCCTTGTTCGGACATTTTTAGATATCGTTCATTTGTCATTAGATAAGTGAACAATATGTGCTCTTTGTGCCAATTGAGTGACATCTCTCTATTGTTGAGCTTCTGTGAACAATTTCTTCAAACCTCAAAGGTCCATTCAAAATTTACGCCTTTGAGTAAAAAAAATAGATGAAACGGTTGGACATAGCATTACTGGCTTAATTAATTACAGACTCATTTATTAATTATACTGGAATTCACGAGACTGCACTTCCCAGCAAGAACAATTTACAATAACCTGACATTACGTAAAATTCACGCCATCGATCCAGATGATCAATCGATACATTGTCAACCTGTGACGTCACAACGTCACGCGATCAATCGATCGACCGACCGACCGACCAATTGCGCGAGCAGCACGTGTCTCCAAAAAGGCGAGCCACGTCATGTGAGCACTCTCTCTGCAAAACTCGTCCGAGGAGTCAACATCAAATGTGTTTTAGTACTCTCAACACTCACAAACCGACGACTTCCCCTTCAAGTTTGTACCAGGCGACAGCCGGGGGAATTATTTCAACCTGAAGATTATCTCGTGAGGGCATCGGCACGCCGTTGAATAGCCACGTGATAAGCAGTCAACTGCACACCAACTCAAAATCATCAACTCGACATCGACCCCACGCCATCCAAGCTGAATCTTTGAAGGAACGGATTGTCTCATCACCTTTACTTCAGTTTTGTATTCTTTCATTACTTTCAACTTCCATGTTTCAGGTCATTAAATTGTTTGTTGGCAATCCAGGGTTTAAACACGCCTCATCTACCTTCCTCATGTTCTGTAATTTGCCTGTACATTTATGGTCCTTCGAACCCGAACCTCATCGTACATGTTCTAGGAATTTCAACTAAAATTTCTGTACGACCCCCTTAACCCCCCACCCTAGATCCGCCACTGCCTACCATTATGGCGAGAACAGTTGGGGCCGAATTCAAAGAGACACGATCATTCTCCACTCATGTAGTCGAGGTGGCCATGTGTGAGAAACCTACGTCAACAAAAACAAAGGGCGGCCATTCTGGTGAGTCTAAAAGATGATATGCGCGCTCGGATAATACACCAAAGTATGAGAATCTACTCGGTACTCCTTAGGTTTACGTTAGAGGTGTCGCCTCTTTAAATTCAAAGGACTTCTACTCCTTGACAAATTAATCCGATCTCGACACAACCTCTATTTCTCTTGGTCCTTACCATAAATTAAACTCATCCATCTCACCATCCAAAAAAATTGCCTTTCTTCCTTGGACTTATTGAAACAACGACCCAATAAAATGATTGATATACATTTCCGAATGAAAGAATAGAATTTCAAACTCGCAAAACTGGGTACCATAAATTTTTCCACAGATACGTTAATTTATCAGAATTAGTCATATAGTGATACAATGAAATAAGGCAACGATGTTCTTTCGCTCTCTTCAATTTCTTCTTCAGTTGAGAGCAGAGAAAAGGGAGGAACTCTACATCGCACAAAGGAGAATTTAACGGGACTGTCGCAGTGGTGCAGAAATAATCACTTTCGGAAAATGTTATAATTCATCATATGGTTGCAATTTGGAATGAATGTTGCCAGATTTACCTTCTACATTTCATGACTGAGAACAATTTTCGTTGGTCAAGGAATAAATTTCCATTCATTTGCATAGAGAGTGATACGGTCCTTTGCTGGACGTCAAGATTCGAGTTGCTTTATCATATCGGGGAAGTACAGAGGACCTTTGCGAGTTTAGCATGAACGTTCTTTTTATGTATTTTTGTAAATCTAGGTCACTTTGTTTCCACACAAATAAATGAACATAAAAGTCATAAATGCCGATCGATAAAGAACAAAAAATACCCTTTCAATAACAGACTAATGTGTGTTTGAATACCATTTTTCACGATCATCAATATATTTTTTCAGTTAATGCTTATCGAATTCAGAAAACATTTATTGTAACTCAAACTGAGACGAAAATTTCCATAAAAATGTACATTTGGCATCTGATTTTTCTTCAGAAACATTGCAAGGTCTAAAATAAAAATTTTCTTTTTAGAATAACCATTTGTCACTCATGGGCTAATTCTTGGTTTATGACTTTTGCTGATAATGTAAGTCGTATTGGTGTCACTTATTATGAATTATGAAGTTACTGTCAAAATTATCTTCATGTTCAAATACATTCAAACAATTAAATACACATTTTGACTGATAAATACACTTAAGTCAATCAGTTAAAATGTATTCATGTCGCATAACCTTTAACACATGTCTTTTGTGATCTCTCAGTTACATCTGGAGCGATCTATGTTAACACTACATTTCTTACCAACTAACTCTTTCCAGAGTTGTGTGTTCATTGATTCGACGCACGAGGCAGATATACAGCCAGCCTGGACGTTGTGCAGTCCCATAATATTTGATATATTCAACTGACGGGGTCTTTTAAAATTATTATTCACGCTTTTTTTATTTTGTCACTTTTCTCGAAATAAAGTTGCAAACCGGTTCCAGTTTAGATAGGAGTGCTGTAGTTATAGAATATTGTAGAAAATGCTACTGGAGCATAAATAAACATTCATAACAAAAAATTGCCAATACTTTGCTTTATCAGTATTCTGGCTAGGAGCATCGTTTCAAAATAGACAAAATGGTTCCTGTTTTTCCAGAGTTTTATTTTTACAAATTTAAGGATTTTTTTCTTCAAATTGCTTCTTATTACAAATATGGCCCTATTTACAAAAATATAGTTAAAGAAACAAGAGAATGTAATTTGTTGTAATGGTATATGAAATTACTGTTTATTGATTTCTTCCCAATTTAGTCTGAAACATTTGTTTTGTGAACGTCACACTTCCATAATTAAAATAATGCAAGTATCACTTCATATATAAGAAAATTTATTTGAACTAGGTCACGCAGTACACTTTACTTCCTGTCCGAGCTGGGAAATAATAGCAGTGTATCAATTCAAAAGCTCGTTTCTTCTTTTACTGTCTTCGAACTAGAGTCCGAGCAGAGTGCCACGGACCCACTAAGTGAACCCAACTTTCAAAATATTTCCTCCTTCCCTAAACGCCATTCCATGTAGTGATATATTACTTTCAGAAGGATGAAGCAATAACAACGCGCACGCTGTTGTCTGATATCGATTAAAATTATTACATGATGGCGGTAATGGATACTGCACCATACACATGTCCCATACCCATATCGTATTCAGTAATGACTTTTTATTACCCTATGCCGGAATTCTGTTATCTCAGACCCCCGCGTCGAGCTGCTGGCTGAGTGACCTGGGATCGATCTCCGGTATGGAATGGAAATTTTCCTCACACCTTAACGTCCAGACGAATGCTCAGGCCTACTCAGTCTGATGTAAAATAAATATCGGGTATATTCCGGGGCCAAACGGATCGGAGTATGATGCTGGTCAGCTCTCCTCTTCCTTGTGTTGAGACAAGAAATTGCTGAGGTCTACCCTCCGTGAACCCCTGTGGGCACACCATAGGGCCCGTAGTGGGACATTTTGATTTGGACTTGAATATCATTAGCCTAGACACGAGGGTCGCTTATCCTAACTGTCAGAATTAAAAGTTATTTATTGACCACTATCCTAATTGTCTAATTAAAATAAATTTTTTGGTCGTTCATCCTAATTGCCATATATTAAAAGTTCAGTTATTTTGAGGGTATATTGATTTCCTTAATGAATTTATGCAATTTCTTATGAGCAAGAGGTGTGAAGTTGTAAGACTGGTCCGCCTGGTAACTAGTTAACTCTCCTAGAATTAAAAATTAAAAATAAAATTTTACTTATATAAAATGTACATATATCTTGATTTACAAGAGATAATAAGCTCCGTATATTCATTATAAAGTAATTTTGTCCTCCATTAAAGTAGTCTATCCGTTAGTACGGAGTTGATCTGTTTCGATAGATTAGTATCATGAGTTACAGAAACACGTAACACACTTAACATCAAGACACTTATGAACAACGTTCATAGAGATGTTAGTCAGTGACGTACGACAAATGAAAAACTTATTTCCTTGTCCAATCATTATTATAAAATATATGTTATATTATCGAAAATAGCCATACTCGCATCCCGGAAGTAAAATGAAATTTGGGGAAAAAGGAGCCATAATATTAAACGCATAAGACAGAGTAAATAAACGTTACCAATAAGAAATGTAGTAGAAGAATAAAAATTTACATTACAAGGGAAAAATACTAATTTTGCATAATAATTAATTCACTATAAGAAGTATATTATCCTGATTGAAGATTGGGTGGATCATTTATTATCATCATTCGCTTTCTCTTCCGAACAAGGTCGTTCATGACGAGGAAGAGCAATAGGGACGAAAGGAACCAGAAATCTCAACATTCGCGTGAGAGATCTCCACCGGAAACGCGCTTCTCTCCAAGATGGCCGGTAGATATGCAAATGGCGCCTACACAAGCTCTGCCATTACGGCGAACAGCCGACGACCGTGAGGCGTGAGTAGAAGTAGAATGAACGCAAAGAACTAAAAGAAGGAGCTTAACGAAAGGGAATCTAGGAGCAAAGTAAGTACAGAAGACAAAAGTCGTTCATATTACGAGATGGAAACATACGGAGAGAACACTAATTAGACAAAGTGATGTAAGAAAAAAACTCAAATCCTTGAAATTAAAGATTTTGATTGAAATATATAATATTGGATAAATAAGTATATATTTTGGTAGATGAGATCAAATCTTATATTATCATCTCCAGTCATGTGAAAAAACTCCCGGTTCCAGTAGAGAGTATTTTCCACAGTTTTTGTTGAAATACACTATTAGATCCCAGATGAGGTACGAAGGTCTTAACGTCATATCGTTTCTTCTTTCGTTTGCTACGTTTTAGTTGTTGTTTTTCGATGAGCGAAACCAATATTTGTCACGAAAAAGCTCGCAAAATTTCTTCATGTAATCCTAAGTCAAATAATCCAAAATTGTCCATTGTAAGGGTATAAAGATTCACAGCCGGCTGGATGGGAAACTGTTTAAACTAACATTTGTAAAAAATTTAGCAGCTACTTTCCACTAGTCGATGTGACGGATATAATACCTTAAAATGTATTATAAAGTTGTTTTAATGATTAGTATATGTCATAGATAGATCAAAATTTTAAGTTTGGTCAAATTTAAATATAAAAACGAAATTAGAAAAATCACTTTTTCGAAGTACCATACAAAAAAACGAACCAAAAAACATTACTTTTGAGATAAGTATTGTAAATGATTTCATTTTAAACAGTATGTTTCTAGATTTTCGTTCCGCCAACTATAAAATTTCATACTTTTATTCCCCCGGCACTAGTTTAGGAGTTGATTACACAATTCGACCTCTGTCCCTGAATCCACTTTATAATAATAATAAATTTATTGTCAAAAAACAGTACAAACTGCGTATGACCACGTGGAGGAAAAAAACTAATTTACTCTCCGGAAGCAAGCAAGGGACCATCCCATCAATTCCGATCAAGGGCCCTAAGGCAGAGGCGGATTCAAAAATTTCAGCAAAAGTTCCTAGATAAGATAAAAAGTTAGCTGCGAGTTATAATACTAATAGAATGTCAATATGTTTGTAATTTTAAGCAAAAAATTACATGTAAGTTATTATCGAACTATAGATTATTCTGAGTATAGTGTTTAAAAATCATAAGAATTGAAATAACACTAAATTCACGATTTATTGTTACAATAAACACGCCCCTAGACAAGGTCTAGAGAACCTGTATAAGAAATCCGCCTCTACCCGAAGGAAAAACGGAGAAAAACCCGGGCCAGGATGGGGCTACAGAATTAATGTACACAACCGTGCCAAAGTTGAGTACACATAAAACTAAATTAATATGAGCCATAAGACAACACAATCATGCAAGAAAATAGTTTTTGAAATTGTTATAAGTTGTTTAAAAAGTACTACAGCAATGGCGTGATAAAGTACAAGACGAATTTAACTTTTATTAAAATCAATAAATTCTTTTACATTGTAGAAGCACTGGTGCAGGAGGTAGTTTTTAACCGCTGATTTGAACAGATTCAATAACTTATCAACTCCGGTTTCACTATTATACCGTGAGTGATGCTTACCGGAATAAAGCGCACTTCTTAGGTTAGGTGCACACATCCAACTTTGTGTTGACCAACTACCGGCCGATAGTCCTCCAACTGTTGGACGGTGAGGACGTAGTTGGACAGTTGGTAGTGAGTACGCACAATTCCAACCAGTCGTTCATCGATTTCTGCATATAAACATGAATTTCGACTCAACCGCTGTCGTATGCGCTTAGCTCTGTTCCGCACGAATACGTAAAAATATGATTGGGTTCATCCATTATGATGTGAAAGTTTAGTTTCACCATTATAAAGGGAAAGATCAGTTTTTACGACTATTAGTTTCGATACACGGCTATTTAAACCTAGAATGCGCGGTCCATGTAGAGCCAAATGGACCACTTCGTTCGTCTCTGGGCCCAGTCTACCATTTTCATTCAACTTCAAATGTTAAAAATTCATATTTACATGTAATTCAAAAGTTTATTTGGTGAAAATATTCAACTAATATTTTTTTCGAGAGATATGGGTGTTTACATTACACATAAAATCATTCATTTTTGTTTCTTTGAAAATATAAGTACGAGTAGGAAGGTAATCCCGCTTTAGCCAGCAAGTAAAAATATCTTAAAACCCCACCAAAACGTTCTCGTGATCAGAACGATTAAAGTACTCGTATTGACTTCAGGTACGACGATTAAACGTGTGATAAGATCGCAAGGTTTTAACAGCTCTGACGGCCTCAAGTGATGGAAGAGGATACGTGTAACATGTGTGAATTGCGGAGGTGTTTCTCGAGTGACGACTCGGGAATGCATACATAGTCTTCATAATATTTGAGAAGGTCGAGCATACGACGAAAGCGTTGCCGGTGGCTGCGGCAGGAAAGGTGACCGGGGGTTGAGAGTGGGGGTCACGCAAAGGCCAGGGGTTGCGCCTCGAAGCGGGCATGAGACAGGCAGTCGGTCGAGTTAGCACCACGCTCTGCGACGTCCAAGAGAGCAAAACCCTTTTACATTGTGATTACTAAGTCAGAATTCCTACACTTTCTCTAATTCAACACTACTGCTACTTAACCTACAGATGCAATATTCAAAAACATTTAATATTAGTTAAACAATAACACTCCCAAATAGAAATTCAAAAATGCTTCTGCCGCATACACACTAGTACTTTTAACAAGTCGTTTTTTAGCACACTACTTTCGGAAATGAAAGTTCGAAAATGATTCATTTGTATTTCGGTTAAATAAAATTTTAATCGAGGATAGTGAAAAATTCCTTTCCTTACACAGCTCAACAGTATCCTCGTTTCCTTTAGGGGTGACGTCTGTTGAGTTATCAAATAATAGCTAGTATTAAATCTTGTCTAGTATCTCCAGTGGACTTTGTTTTTGCGCACTAGTAAACTCTGTTTGTAGACGTTGTTTCCTGCGCTTACTGCACAACACTCGAATGACCGTGGTACATGCAGAGACTGTCCTCCAAACTAAAGCAAAGCGCAGTGGAAGTTGACAGACGTCACGTGATAGCGTGCAACTTGTTACAGCGCCATCTCGCCAGGCAGCTGTAAACAAGACGCGAGTGCCACAAGCCGTTTTCCATCGACTTCTCATTGTGTTTCTTCTTCGAAGATATTGAATGAACGGGAAATAATAAAATACTTTGCATTATTTTTACTGACGTGAGTTATCTCCATCAGATATGCTGTCTTCGTGCAACTTGAATCAGAGAAATATTTTTTATTGAGACGCAGGAAAGAAGCTATGTCTGACAGGAATGAAGATTCTTTAACTCGAAAGATGTTATATATGCATGTAATACTCTTATTGATCGATATGTAGTGAGAAAAAGGTGGTAGTTATAACCAGGATGTATAAAATAATACATTATACTCTCTGGTTACGAGTATGACGTTACTTGTGTTTTAAATAATTTCAAGGGTAATTATTTATTTTCCAGTTATTATTTCATAATTTTACGTTGAAAACAGATAGTTAAGAATTCAGAAGTGTTTTAGGCACTCATTGTAGAGATCACTGATATTTCTATGTTACAATTATATTTGCATGATGAGTCCTTTCATATTTGTAATTTACTGGTCAAAATTTGCCGAAAGATAAATAACGTTCGTCATTAAGGGATCACGGATAACGTATATCTAATTGTGTTCGTAATATTTAGCAGGTAATTACATCTCTGATCCAAATAAATGCAAGTTTACGGCGAAAATAAACTCGTAAAAGAGATCGCAGAGAAGCATTGTGTTTGGCTAGCACGAAATACGTCGTTTACCGCTCGAGAATAAAAGAAGACTTCCCAAGGTCACAACTATTCTTGATTTACATTTGTGATCCACATACGTCACTATTATACGTTCTAAACAGTCCTGAAACAGGGAATTGCGAAAGTCCAAGATGGCGCCGACGTAATTAACTTCCGTCGCATTTCAGACAGCGCTGCCTCGCGTGATGCGGTCGCTTTGGAATTAGAAACGCACGCGCGATGCGCCAGAGAGAGCGACAGTTGCGGGGAAGGTGAAAAGTGTCCGTCATAAGAGCTTCTCGTTTTCCTAGAAACTTGCGAAAATTTCGAAATTTGAGCACCGCTGTAGATGAAAGTGTTGGCAACAAAATTACTTTTCCAAGAACGGGGAAACAAATTTCCACTTCATGGAACTAGAGAACAATAACCCTATAAGTTGTCTATCGTTTACCTCTCAATTCCATGAATGAACCACTCTATAATTAGATTATTCTGAGCGCAGAGAACTTCAAAACTAAAACTGTCACTCAATTATATCCGAAAGGTTCTCCAGGGAGCTCGACAAATTACCAGAGCAGGAATTGTTCCAAGAAATGTTTTAGGCTTTTTCCACAGGAATTCTAATTTTGTAGGGATATTTCTTACATAAATCCTGCAAACCCTTTCTTAAATTAAACTGCGTACTCCTGAGCCTGTACATCACTGTACATCATATAAAGAATTTAAACAAGTTTTTTGTAGACTTTTATAGATTTGTCACCCTTCTTTAACATTCCGGTGGAAAAATCTATTTTTCAACTTCGTCACTTTTTCTGAAATATGGTATTCATTATTATGAATATGAGAAATTTAAGGATTAAATTGGAAGCCTCATGGACCTTGGTTTTATTAAATGAAAAAAAAGTGACTTTAATGAAATCTATTCCACAAGAAAATATGACAGTTAACCGAAAAATCTCCATCAAAAAAATATTTTAAACGATTACTGAATGAATGATAGTGGTCTAAACGACTCACAATAGGATTTTAGGCTAAATATTGTACAGAATAAAGATTATTCTTATACTTTTAAATTAATATTTAAACTTTTTTGTTTGATCAGTTAAATTTCGCAATTTTTGGGTAAATAAAACAAAATATAGGTACAGAATGTACAACTGTGACCGTAATCAACATCTGTTTATTAGCATCGGGAATTTAAACCTATATGCTAACCTTACCCGCAAAATACCCTGTTTACGCTTCTACAGCTTCCATGGTCCAATTTATTGTAGTCCTTGGTGTACTAGCGGTAAATGCATCTTATATACAAAAGAACGTTGAAGTTATAAACTCTTTATTGCTAAAGTGTGATAAACTTTTTGTTTCATATTAGTATCAATTCATATTTGTCTACAAAAAATAGAGGAATAGAGAAAAACTAATTTCACCTCGAGTGAAAAACATTTTGTGAATTTTATACCTTTTCTTTTTAAATCATAGAGAAGGTGACGGAAGAGAAAATGCAATATACCATGCACGCAAAGAAAATACTATCAATAAAACAAGAAAACAATATAGTTAAAAATAACACCGAATAATAAACAGATTAGTAAATTAAACGCTATTTTGTATTAAAACATTTGAATAGTAAAACCTATCACAATCATATTCAATTCCATTATCATCTCTATAATATTTCAGAAACTGATTTATAGAATTCAGTTCTCCCCATTGGTCATTTTCTAATTACCTAATTACGATACTTGGTTTGCATAACTTTCAAATAAATATTGGAAGGAGATGTCTCTTTTTGGTAATCTATCAATGCGAGCATGTGAAGGTCAGAGGGTGGAATCAGACTTGAAAGTGGAGGTGAATTACAAGGACGTTCATTCAATAGGAGAACGCCACGCGAAGGACAGAAAAACGTGGTGTGTCACGCATTCTGATGTCCTTAAATCGCTAGTTGATGCAAATACATTCCGTAATTAGCGTTTTGCTGCGGCAGATACATACAAGAAGACGTCAATGTAATTTCGATAGTCCCATGTGAATATCCCATTCTTCAGTAAGAAAGGAGAAAATGAAATTGGGAAAAAAGAATTGGGGAGAGTTGTAATGAAATTAAAATTAGTTGAATCGTTACGGCCAAGGACACCCACGTCTTAAAGAACAGCCATGTTGCAACGATAATTTCTACATTAACTATCATATGTTCAATCATTTATTCAAAAGCGTGCAACTATTTTTAATATCGTTTATATTGTTTTACAAATAATTTTATGTCAAATCATTTTCCATTCGTATGTGAATTTATTTAAATAATCGATTAATTTCAGACACTGATGGTAATGAACATATTGTCAACCTTCACGGTTGGTGCACTTTTTCTGTTTCTTTCAAACAAATCAGTTAATACCTTTAATATCAATAATAAATTTTCGACACTTCAATATTAAAAGCTTGGAAGAGTCCATTTTACGGAGACACTAGAACTTCTTAACAGGTCAGTTTTTTGAAAAGGTTGTGCCTAATACAAAGTTCATAATAATATCATAATGTATCTTTGACATGCAAGGAAAGACGTTTCATTTTGTCCTAAACATCCGGTCTTTCAAAGTGAGCTTAGGTCCTCGCAACACACGAAGTTTTGATTCCCATGTGCCATAGAAATTTTGATTCCCATGTGCCCAAGACATATAGACCATATGAGATTTCACACTTCATAATAATTTTGATGATACACTCCTATTAAATATTGACATCGCGGTACGTATATCACGTTAGAAAAGCCATGTCTCCTTAAAACTATTTCATATCTAATAATCCGGTATCCTATAACGAATAAAATGTAAAAGAAAAGTTAGTAGAAAATGAATCTACAAGTAGACTAGTTAATACTAATCAATACTAATTTTAGATAGTAACTTTGGTATGTGTACAATATATAGACATTCAATAATACGATTTCCGAATTTATTGAAAAAACAAAACACAACAAAAAAACTGTCACCACTAAGAGGCCTAATCCTTGGTGGTGATGGGTTCGCAGGAGTGTCAGCTCTGTGATTCCGTGATAACCTCGGTGTGAGGAAGAGATTTGGACAACATCACGCTCCGGATTGTTTCACTTCAAGAATAGGCCCTGTTATTATGTATAGCAAGTTGAGAGGGTCTCGGGGTCTACCGTTGAAGTATGAGCATGTAACCGTCGTGCCATAACAGTAGTTTGAGTCCCAGACGTCCATTCTAGCAGTTCGCTCCAATGGATCTTGCTGACTCCGTAAACACCTCTAATGGCCCCAAAACACGATACTCTCAAAGGAAGGGTTGACAGAAGGGTACAATTTATGTGAGTATTCAAGACTGCAAAGTGGGGAACTCAATGAAAAATGAAATAAAAATTACCACTCTGCTGATGTGAAAATATTTATTTTCCAAAATTCCTTAGACTTTTAAGCAAAAATCACTTATTTCCACAGTAAATATTAAATGTGGTAGTCGATGTATTTTGAATCAGTAAAGCTTCATTATTATAGATATGTACGGTCATCGTATATAGCACTCAAACATACTTGATATTTACACTTCATCTTACTCAGTTGTTCGGTAAAAGTAATTTAATTGAATATCTTAATGTTTAAATTCTTAGTAAATTGAATTCCTTAGTATGTACTGTAAACAAAATAAATTAAATCTGACTCAGTTTGATTAATTGTAGACTAGATCCGATCACTAAAACTATACTTCTCTAAAGATATAAAAGGATTGGAACTGAGTATATAGTACTAGACCAGAGAACATTTGACTTGATTTTAGTAATATTTATCTATTTAAAAATATTCTCTTTCCTGAAAAGAGACGTGTCATTAATATACATTTTGATTGCCTTTTTCAAAAGACTACTAATGTAATTGGTTGTGGGTACGAAGGTTCATTGATCTAAATGTACTTCCTTACGACATTTATCTCTGTACTATTAAGAAATTGTGAAGTAACTTCAACCTCGAAATAGGGAATTGCATCTAAAAGGCATTTAAATAATGAAATAACATTTCTTTAAGAAGAAATGTCATTGACTTTTGAACAAAAACAGTATAACTATAACACCAGTAAAGTTGCCTCATGCTTAAGTCACTTATATGCGTTTTGATACCAATTCCGCTCCATGCCATTAAAGAGATTGCCCCACATAGCCATCGAGTAGACTCGACTTTTCTTTTCGACTCAAATCCATCGCAGGAGTTTCGAAATGCAATCCACTGCGAAGGAGGCCTTGCTAACTGACAGTGCCACTCCCATCGATCCATCACAATGTGATACGAGATATACGAATACAAGGGACCCTGTCAGAAGCATGCTTTTCACAATTCTTCGGCCGATTAAAAAAAAAAAGTAATGTATACATTCATACATGAGATGATTAAAATGTTCTTTTCTCAATATTAAAAAAAATGTAAGCTGAATTAAAAGAAAGAAAACTTAAAACTTTTTTCTCGGCCTCTTACATTACAAAATAGGGGGTTTCCTAATGAAGCAAATCTTCGCACGAAACGATTGTTTCAGAAATAAAATACATTTCGTAAGAAGGTAAATCCGGGACGCGACGAAAATTCATTCCTCAATTGTTTCCGAGATAATTCCAATGAGCCATCGACCAACTTTCGACGACACCGGAAGCTGCCTCATAATTTACGT
Source organism: Laupala kohalensis (assembly GCA_002313205.1). Taxonomy (NCBI): domain Eukaryota; kingdom Metazoa; phylum Arthropoda; class Insecta; order Orthoptera; family Trigonidiidae; genus Laupala; species Laupala kohalensis. The sequence continues at coordinate 21,489 of NNCF01130323.1, read as the reverse complement.
CAACCAGTATCATTGTCAGCTTTATATGCACCAGATATTAGACTAGAAGATAAGACATAAAATGCATTTATTTATGTGTCTGTTCAGGCTGACGTTTACAAGCGGAATATGCCTTATTCGAAGATGGGCAGAAAAATTTTATTTAATATTTATGTTTGTAGAAGGATACCGCAGAATTTTATTATTCTACATTAGTAAAAAATTAGTGCTAGGTAGAGGGAACTGTTTAAATAACTGCGATATGGCGACTCGACATTACCATTACAATTATCCGTTTCCAAGATCAAAGAGATAATTCAAAAATTGTCTTGTCCCTTGATTTCCTTAGTGCGTAGCCTTTGTGTCACTATTGATTTCATCTGTTTATGCAGTTCGTTAATGACCCGCATTTCCATGCTACGACGGAAGTGTATTTATAAAATCAATCGGATCTGGGAACGGTTTCTTTTGTCAGTAAGAACAAATCGGGGTGGAGTTTTCATTTAGGAGGACAACCTTCTTTACAACAATATGATTGTAAAAAAACAAATATAAGACAAATACAACGCATAAAACTACGTTCATTAGCACTATTAGAAAATATTATTCATTTGTATTTTTCCTAAATTAACGTAGTGTTATTCGTAATATACTTCTTATCTTTTGTTTAGTTATTTCAGCATTTGTTCCTTGTATCAGTCTTTGATTCTACGTTTCACGCACAATCAAATTATATGTGTATTTTGCGCCAGGTAAACTTGTGCGAAAAATATTCTTTAACACATTCATTCCAATAATTTTTTTGTATTCGTTTCTTTTTACTTTCTCATATATGTATTATATAGAAAGTTTTGTAATCGTGAAAAAATTCGAAAGCGAGATTTCGACGGAAATATTCGTTATGGCGATCTCTAATACTGAAAAAGTGGTTTTTGGCATAACGTCCGTCCGTCTGTCCGTCTGCGCACAGCGATTCTGAATAAACGAATGAATCAATTTAATTTACATTTCGTATTTACGGTAAAATTTACTCGCTGTCGACGCACGTTCTCTATTTTTCTTTTACAAAGGTACTTCACATGAAGGTCAAAGTACTCTTTTGAATGATTCTCAAAAACGACTCCAACGACTTTGCTTAAATTTTCTGTACGTGAAGTACAATTAGTATGCATTGCATCCGCATAAGAGGAATTTAGCTTCAAAGTTTTGTATAGACGTAGTAAAATAATTTCCGTCTGCTACACATTACACATTAGTTTACTGTTTCAAGAAGCTTGAATAATATTTAGCAGTGTAAGTGGACCAAACAGACGTAGAATACACTTTTCGTACACTGAAATGAAAGATATGATAATGATAACATACATAGGAGGACAACAAACGCACTGCAGACACGAAAATACATAAATTACAACGAAATTACATTTACATAACACTTTTACGATATTCATAAGATTGATATGTCGCTATGTTTTTTGAATTAATATTCTGAATATTTATTTCACTTTCACATTGCAAATAAAAGACAGTAATAAGTACATCTAGTGACTTTGAACATGAATAGCACACTGGAAGACGACCAAAATTTAGAGGACCACGCCAGAAATGACCCTTTCACTATAGAATTTCTCTCTATGTCGCAGACGGAGAAACGTATATGAAAAAGTATATGCAATGGTTTTGCACATCTAGTTTGTATCTGAAGACGTTCTTCTAAACTTACCGAACTATTACAAATATTTCACTCGAAACTGCTATTACTCTTTGGATAGTAATACAAAGAATTATCCTAGTGAAATACCTCATTCTTAGTAAACAGAAGATTTACGAATCTATCTCAAGATATTATTTTTAAATACAACATTTTATGTTTTAGATAGTTGGCTAATTATATTTGAAGGTATTTATTTATTTACTTCTTTATTTATTTAACTAGTGATTTGGTTCTTCGATTATCCGGTAATGGCGATGTGCCCTAGCCGTCGAATCAGCAGCTCATGGCAGTTTTTCTTGCACATGAATTTATTGTTTAATCCGCATACAATAAATTTATAATTTCAGTTCTCTCTCACTGAGATTAATAACCAAGTATCTAACAGCGACGTTGATATAACAAATAACTGCAACAGAATTTCCCATGTATATGACATTGACATGTATGCATTTATCTTTATTTTGTGCTCAGTAGAAAGTCTTTGGTGTGATACAAATATTCATCGCCGATTGTGCTCAGTATTTGAAAAACATGGGTTATTTAGGAACCTGTGAATGGCCCTTTCCTGTACAGAGTAATTTTCTACATCTTCGTGACTGAATCCAACGAATTAAGGGAACAAATAGTCTCAGACGCGGCGGTTATCTACGGAATGGGAAAGAGACAACGCACGACCTTCTTAACTAATGGCATGGCTTTCAGATGCTACCTCAATGTGTTCGTTTTGCACGGACCTTTCACTGAAATCTACGTTAAAACCATGTCACAGAAAATTACTCCGTTATTTTTAAATGACCTCGGATAAATTCAGTATCTTCTGTGTAAACGATGTTGGTTGAAAATATTTCAGAAGTAAAAAAGAAAAATGAATTTCGAAAAACCTAATGGGCCACTTACTAATACATAATAGATTATTCCGTTATCGTATGAAGAAGTGAATATTGTAAAATATACAACGATGTTTGTGTGTTTGACCACAACATTATTGTTAAAAGGAAAAATTAATTTATATTATTACATCTTGAACATTGTGAGTTTTATTAAATAATTTACTAGCGTTTACGTAATTTTTAACATGTACGTTTTCCGTCACAAAGAACTGTTTAAAAATGAACGCAACGCGCATGCAGAAAGACGGGCTACCAACGGGAAAGCCTCAAGAGCGTGGTTTTGACTTCTAGTGGGTCTGACTATTTTACAATAGGAAGAGGTAACATCTTATAAAAGTGCGGTAAAATCCCACATATCAAACAATAATATCATCTGCCCCTTTTTAAAGGGCTGAGTTCGCAAGTAATTCTGGTCAATGTCGATACGGTAATTTAGATTCCCGAGAACCCAACATTTCCCCGTCCCAATTCATGTTGTTAGGTGAAATAGTGGGTTCGAGTCTCGCCCCATCATAAATAAGACATGACATTAAAATAAAAAAGTAATTCTACGTTTCGGACAGAATAGGGATGAATTTTTCCATCGAGGGCTGCACGGAGACTTTTTGAAGACAAAAGAGACGGTTCGACGTGTGTCCGTGCGTGACTTATTTTATCTTGTATCAAGTGAACGCGTGACAACGTCAATAGCACGACCTCCACTCCACTTGTCTTCTCGGGGTCAAAAAGAAACCGAGGACGGAGCCGTTACCACTGCTTGCACATTGAGACGATTCATTTTACTTAGCGTGTAACGTGCATATGGCAAGAATTGCAAACGAAACGCGTGAGTGAAAATGTTAATATTGTAATTGCGTGTCCAGTCATGACCTTATGGAATTATTTAAAATGTTGAAGAAGCAACCCTAGAATGCAAGCACATTTGACACGCATGTGTGCGTAAGCGATTGTATTACTTCAGTGATGTATTTCTGAGTTCTACACATCTTCTGTACTTCTTTTAAGCGTATTCTGTTAATGTTGTATTGTTTTGTTTTGTTTTATTTTATTTTTGTGGATGCTGTCATATAGTTTCATTAGAATAATAATTGTTTCATTACTAATCTTTGTGTTTCTTTCCCACAATCGGGGCTAGATTTGAGAAAATGTTCGAGGTAGAAGGTCCAAAATAAACAATTATATACGTAACTAATTAATAGAATTTCAATTCAGTAACAGTATAGAAATTTTTATAGTTTTCTAGAAATTAACACAATAACACAGTTTAGAAGAGACGTTTCGTCTTTCACCATCATTGGTTGTAACATTCACGTCCTATGTAGAAGGCAGGTTTATAAATATGTCGTGTAACAAAAGTATTTAATGTACAATTATCTTTAAGGACTCTAATGACCTAGATTTTGACGAGCCCTAAAGCCCCAATTTAAAAAGAAAGATTGTCTGATGAATTCTATCCTCCAATGAATGACAATCTACAAACCTGTTAAATGTAGGCTAAGTTCAACATTTAAAATAATCTGCTTAAGAACAGCATATATTTTAAAATGATAACAAATTATGTCCATATTCTTTATCTCCGTTATTATTTCATTCCACAAAAGAGCTTTTGCTTTACATCTCTATACTACAAGGAAATGTCAGCGAAAATACCTTATGTTGAATGACTGCGACTTGAATTATAATTGATATGCAAATCGCGTAGATTCCTTCTCCGTTACTATGATAATACTAATAAGAATATCTGAATTGTAATTCGAAACATAATACATCAGAATATCAATGTGCATAAAGTAATTTTGTTTATTATGTATGACGTAATTTTTTATTTTAAACTAGAGGAACTTAACTAAATAGCAAATAGAACAGTAGGAATATTCATCAAAAACGCAACTATCAGAAACGTAATGTTCTTTAGTTCGTACAGTACTATCACAGTGTGTACGAGTGCGAGTGATATGATCTCATTGTCAGCAAATGACTTCAAAAATATTATCCTTAACTGTTGGTTCCAATCATCGCTGGCGCATTTGGGTCAAACTTAGCTACGTCCCAAAGTGGTAATGACACATAATTGATATCAAACACATACCTCTCTATTTACACATAGCACATTGTTAGTTTATTAAGCATTGTGATGCGCTAGTAGGCACTCGGTGACATTATTACAGTAGTCGCTACGGATAATTACATGTGGCTTCGAGGGCGCAGTAACCCTAAGAAAAACACATGACCGTGCACAGCGAATAGAGTATTTTCTCTTCAGGCCACTACACTGAGCCACTTTAGTAATTTCTCACGTATTTTTTTCCTATATAATGACAGAATCATCAACAGTTATTGTTCGACTGTCCATTAACATTTTCGAAACTCAGGGGAAAAGGTAGGTTTTGTGCAAGTAGGGACAACTATTTCAAGTCGTTCCTAAACGTAGCCAAAGTGTAGGGGCCGATGGCTGAGGTGTCATGAGAACTGCTGCTGGAGATAAGAAATTTGTTATATCTACAAAAGTATCTCAGTCTTCATCAGCGCAGTCAGATGTCACTAACGGAGACGACATAAATAATAATGTAAGGATACGCACATATTTCACATTAAGTATATTGTAATCCTGTGCTTTCCGGACATATTGCTTCAACAGATTTAGATATCCTGTGGATTACTTCCTATCAGGTTCTGAGCGAAAGATATTCTCCCCTTCACGTAAAAAGGGATGCCACTTCAAAAACAAATACTAGCACATTTGCAAAATGATGAATTGCCACGTCTCATTGTCAAAAATACTAAGGGAACAGTTTCCGTGCTGAAAAAAAAAAAAATCACTTGCGCAAGAATGATACGAAATAAAAATGGATAAGATGCTCGAGAATAAAAGTAGTTGGAATCTACAAATCCAAATATTCACATTAATCGAATGTTTTAATAAAATGAATGAATTTTCAAAACATGTGTATTAAAGGAAAAGATACAGTGAAAGTTTTGCTGACCACACACATCCAAGTCATGAGTCATGAGTACAGTACTCACCAGATTTAGACTTGGGCAGTATCGAACAGACTGCTAATTATAGCCCGTATCTAGTAATGCTCGCACGAAAGACTTGTTTTTACTGTGACTACTGTCCCTTACAATCTACCGCGTAGTAACTTCAGACATTTTTACCATTTCTGAATCAGACCCAGTCAATTGGTTATCCGAACTAAAGAGTCGGACTAATGAAATATCAATTTTTTTACTCATCAAATCTCCTGTATTTGAATATTTTTGAGTACGGAGCAGTCCATAAATAGCACCGAGGGAGAAGGGATCTCCTAAAGATTCTTTAGCTTTTAATTTTATAGAAAGGTGCTTTTAATCTTAAATTTTGGGTCCGTAATCTGTGTACTCAACCATTTCAGTGAGAGCACAGAGTACTGAAAGAAAATATAAGTCAGTGTATCAAAAATTGTCCTACATTACCCGAAAAGCAACAAAAACAATATTCACGGAGATGGGGGGAGATAGGGGTAACGTAGTTATTAGGGGTGGTAAGAGATGTCGTTACACGCGTGTTACGGAGGGAAGGGGTGGGGTGAAAATACGTGGACGTAATTTTTGCGTCAAGTAATTTACGGACATCCTTAACTTCGTATTTTCACAGAGCTCTCCCCTCGTCTGAAGGCATGATGGCCTGGGCACGCCGCGCCCCGCCGCGTCTCGCCGGCAGCTCACGCCAGTGGCGCGTGTTTACTACTCACGAGTAACTAAGCAACGGAGCAAGCATCGACCGAAAAGACTTGAGGCGCGGCGGTGCGGGCAGGACATGGGCCCTGAGCTTGTGTATCGACGAAGGGACAAGGTCGCACACAAGGCCACCACGCACGAAAGAAACGGCATGGTGTTTCAGGGAAGGAAGAGAAAAAAGATCTCCTTATTAGACTCCTGGCACGACCACGTGGCTGACTATTTCATTCGCGTAGATAATTAGCAGAAACGAGCGTCCAAATATAAATGTAGACATTATCATCAGACACATTAGGAACAAATAGTATCATATTATATATATATATATATATATATATATATATATATATATATATATATATATATATATATAATATACACAATTGTCCTAATCCTCTTCGAATTTCAAAAATTATTTATATATGAGTACATAATGTTATATTTATGACTACGTAACATAACCTGTGAATGTCTCTGGGTTTTAAACTACCCTAACAACGAATTTCATGAAGATTATTTCAGTAATTTGCACGTGATTTCTCATCAAACATATGTGTGCTTTACATATATTTGTAAAAATTGTCGAGGAATTTTAATTTGTTGCTTGTTGTCTTATCCATATTCTCTCAATACTGAATGCGAGTCACTACTCCCAAATTCATCATTTCGATAAACAACATCATAACAACGAAACAGTCAATGTATTGCTTCATTCGTGGTCGACCGTTCACAAAGCATTCGTTATTTTTCTCTGTTTACTCGTCAATTTCTCGGAAATGTTCTCTAACAAGCACGACATATCTCTTTCTCGTAAACCTCTGGAATTGATCATTGAGATCCTCAAAAACTTAAATGTGGGTGTTGATTCAGGAAGACTGTTTATCCATGCTAATTGTGATGAATTAGTGATATGTTCTTCTCCATTTCCTCTTTCATGTGAAAACATTAACATTACAAACATATTGACATAATATATGTATTATTACTCGCAGCTAACTTTTTATCTTATCTAGGAACTTTTGCTGAAATTTTTGAATCCGCCACTGCCTTAGGGCCCTTGATCGGAATTGATGGGATGGTCCCTTGCTTGCTTCCGGAGAGTAAATTAGTTTTTTTTCCCTCCACGTGGTCATACGCAGTTTGTACTGTTTTTTGACAATAAATTTATTAAATTTATTATTATCATTATGTTNAATCCGCCTCTGCCTTAGGGCCCTTGATCGGAATTGATGGGATGGTCCCTTGCTTGCTTCCGGAGAGTAAATTAGTTTTTTTTCCCTCCACGTGGTCATACGCAGTTTGTACTGTTTTTTGACAATAAATTTATTAAATTTATTATTATCATTATGTTCAAGGTAGTCAACCTTGAGATATTAAAAGGGCTCTAATGACCTTGCTGTTGCCGAGCCCTTAAAGTCCCACGAAAAAAAAAAGAGAGAGAGAGATATTAATCTTTGCTCGCCCTTCTCAAAGGACAAAATTTTCATATTTAGAAGGCGTTTTAAGGTTTAGAAACCAAATTTAGTATACTAAAACTGAAGACTCTACCGACATTTTTACCTGTGTAAGAATTCTTACTTTCTTTTACGCTTGTCATTGATTTTAAGGGTCGAGTATGCGCATGTAATTAATATGACCTCAGAAGTAACGCTTGGAGACTCCGAAAGTAAATTAAGACTCACTCCTCCACTTTAAGTGGTCAAGTTCAGTTCATAATGCGTAGCAAAACTAATGTTTGAAATGCAAATATTGCAAAGATTATAATAAAGTTTGAATGAATGATGTTGATATCTCTGTGGTACGTACGGATCCATTGTCAAGGGATTATAATGCTTAGAGAGTTTTCACGTTGCTCGCACAACGATATTCCTATCCGTTTGGATATCTCCACAGAATGTTCAAGAAATGTATTTCTTTTTAAAATCAGAATAGCACATATAATCACACGATTAATTTCAGAAGCAAAATGTTCTCATACAGTAAACTTTTGCTTCAGCACTCCATATAAAAATGTACGTGGTTATCAAACAGGTCTAGGATAGACTGCAGACATCTCGCAACTCCTAGTCCCCAATCCTACACATCTCCTAGCACACACTGAAGGTTCCGCAGGGAGATGGGTTTGTTAGCAAATCGTCTGCTTGCTGTTGACAGCCTCAAAGGAAATATACAGAAATCGCATCTGAACACCCTATGTTCATCGGAATAAAAATTACCTATTAGAAGGAAAATCCGTATAAAATCACATTCTTCGAATGAAAATAATTTATTTATTTATTTATTCTTTGCCTTTTGGCGAGGTTAAGGCCAGGAGGCCTGCTCTTCCACCTAACCATTAGACTTGGGCAGTAGAATTGGGAAGGAGAGATGTTGGGTAGACGGGGAACTTATGGTACCGAACCAACATTTGTCTGGTGTAGCTGACGAAGACCCCAGCTGAAAATGACCTTGCTGATGACGAGCCCTTAAAGCCCCACCAAAAACAAAAAAACCTCTTGACTATTTGAATTGAGAGCTTCACCACTGCACCAACGTTTTATTGATGATACCAAGAACTAACGTTTTATTGATGATACGGTTATCCACAAACGCAATATACTAATGAGATAAGAACTCTCTGTCTACAAACATCATATACAAAGGGAAAATCATATCTGGATGACCGGACTTTCCTCGGATGCCAATGACTTAGTCAAAATATACTCATGGTATTCAACGGTTCCGTAAAAAATGTAATTAATTCCTATGTATTACCAGACATATCACATAACGAGAAAAATAAATTTATAAAATAGAGTTTCCAGGGCGTTTCTTACCGTGGATCGTGTGGTTTATTACAGCTCTACCTTGCAGGCAATTTTCAAATGAGTACACGTACGTTACTAACTTATTGTGCATTATATATTGTTGCATTGAGAAACAACCAAAAATATATTTCGTTGTACATCAATAAAAAAAACAATGATATAAAAAAATTTGCTTCTAACAGATCGACGAAGAATTAAATAATTAAATTTTGGTATTTCTATGTTTCTTATATGTCTCCTTGTGGATTATCGTAAGTTGAAATTCGAGTATTCTTTCTCCAAAGTTGACAGGAAACGGCAATGCTAAATAATAAAGAAATTGAACTGTCACATTCGGACATGTAGAATAAATTTTACAAGAAATGAAAATAAACTATAATAGACGCGCGACTGATAAAAGAAATAATATACTGGTGCATTTATACAATGATTCAATCTTTACATTCATTAAAACTATTCAAGACATAACGTTAATGTTTGGCTCAATACAATTAAAATCAAATACACATTAATTAGCGCGATTGTTACATTAATTATAAAGGTTTTTGTTCGAATTATAATTGCACAAAGGAAAATTCATTCTAACAATCTAAGTACTAAAAAATGCAGTTTTCAAAAAGGACAGTCTAATTTGTACTGTAATGTTTTGAAGATCCATCTTTATGCATCCTTTGATTCCGGGAATGGGTCTTTATTCCGTCACATAAGATTATTTCATTAACACGTTTCTACTCTCAAGTTCTCAATTAACACAATACCAACCATCCTCTTCATCTTTATAATCTGACAAGGACTTTTATTAAGACAATTAGAGATTTTCAAATGAGATAAGCTGGCCACAAGCAAATGTCATTAAGGTGATGACAGTATCGATCGAGTTTTAGCTTGATGTACTACTCCGCGAAGCATAAAACATAGTCTGCCATACTAAGTAGTCCTTCAACAATAACAAGTGTAAAATATTTTATTTTTTATAATTCTCTAAAAAATGTAACAGCTCTTGGAATTCTCAAGTTTGAAGTGAACAATGCCTCTTCCACAAAAATTAACCTACTTTTTGTTATCATTGATAGTAAAGAATTGTAATAAACCATTTCAACCATATTATGTATTCGTTTCTTCATTCCTACATATTTATGAGATGAACATACACTCTCATCTGTTCCCTTCTGATGACTGCCAAGTCACAAATGTATTTACAAAGATAGAAGACAACGCAAGGTACACAGCAGACTTTTGTGTATTGAAGATAAATATAAAGCATTTCACTATGTTTAGTGTTCATAACCTGACAGTAGAGTACTGCCGAAAGGTCTACGAGAACAGGTTATGTTCACGAATAATAAAATTCTGTAAACGAAGGCGGATCGAAGTGAATGAGAATTAGACACGGGGAGAAAGTAGTAAGGAGATATTTGATTGGGATTATAGAGATGGATTCCTATCGCACATATGAGCATCCGTCGGTGAGGTATGAAGAATGTGAGGTTTTTGTGACTACAGACAGAAGAAAACGTTCATGCGAACCCAGCCGGATTGGCCTTCCCGTCCAACCGGCGGTGGTCAAATGGACCACTTAGTAAAGTACGGGGTATTAAAAATAATATATCTTTCCTTACTGAACATCATATTAGAAATATTTATTTCGACTTTTTATCTAGAAAAATTTTCATTAAATATCACGTTTCAGCAATTGATTACTGCCATTGTCAGATAAATGAGGTGTATAAACAAAGAGTGTTAATTTTATTTTGATAACAAAAAGAAAAACAAATTAACTACATATACAAATAAAACAATTTCATAGAAAAATAGATAATATGATAAAAAAGAATCAAAGCAGAAAATCAAAGTAAACAACTATAAATTTGTTAGTGTCAGTTTGAAAATTCAATGTGTACTTTGTAAATTTGATGTGTAACGTTTCTGCAATTAAATGTTTGTAGTAATTTGGCATCCGATCATTATCCCAATCTATTGAATGATCTACATTTAAACTGTGTAATGAATAACATTATGTTGGGTGTAATAAAATAACATTATGTTGTGATGTGTTTATGTTACGTTTGATTCGGGTTTGTGATGTTTTTGTATTAGATCTGGAACCTAATTACTGTTTAATTTACGAAATACTCACTGAATTTATAAACTGACACTGAGAACTTATCGAAAATTTATAGTTGTTCATTTTGTTTTTCTGCTTTGATAGTTTGTTTTTATTGTTATTTATTTATTTATGGAATTGTTTTATTTGTATAAGTAGTTAATTTGTTTTTTCTCTTTCTTACCAAGATAAAATTAACACTTTTTTTTGTACACTACATTCATCTGACGATGGCAGTAATCAATTGCTGGAACGTCGTGATATTAAAAAAAAATTGTCAACATAGAAAACTGACAAAAATTTCAAAATATGACAAACATTTGTCATCATAATTCCAAAATAAATATTTCTATTACACAATGATGGCAGACGTGAATAATGTCAAAATTATATTAGACCCAAGTGATTAACTAATAATATTATTTGTAGAATTGATATTAATAACTAGCTTTTGTAGAACTCGCTTATTCTTATTACTTGCTAGACCTCACAGCCGTCGTAAAACCATCAGACCGTATCAGGTCTAATCGAGTAAGGTTGTAGTAAAGTGTCACCGCACTCATGAAGGGGAAAGGAGTGGAAAATTCTCTAGCATGAGCAAGAGCACAACAAAATACGGACATCGTGGAGTTTTATTCGTGAGATTTACCATCGAACATGTTCATTCTATTGAAAACGATTAGACAAGTAGAGGCATTCTCTTTAATGTTTCATACCCTATATACACAATCTAATTACAATTTTGATAGCACAAAAAACATGTAAATCCCACCTTACAAAAATAGAATTGAATTATAATGTTAAAATTTTTATGTCCTTGTGTCTTTCAATTTTCTATCTAAGAATGTTTATATTAAAGTAGAATGGTAGAATTAACGAGAATTTTTTAAATTTAGAAAGTTGTAATTGAAGGGTGCAAATTTAAAATAGTGAACTGACTCGTCTAGAGTGTTTCACACCGTTCCTCAAAGTTCGACAAATATGCGTCAAACGATAGGTGTACATACCGCATAAATCTCCTAACACACAAACGAACATTCGTCTTAACATATTAGATAAAGGTTTCTATTCTCTATACGAATGATTTCGAAATACTTCTTTCGTGGAGTAAAATCTTATCTATTAAGACACATTCGCTTGCTCCTAAGACAATTTCATGGAGTCATAGGCATACAAAATTCAAGCGATCTTTGGCGCTGTTCTCAGAATTGTCCGTAGCATTTTGACAATACTTGTGATAAAAAGAAATGTTATTACTTCTACAATATAATCCAAAGGAATCTTAAGAAACGTATTATAGCATTGAGAAGCATTGAGATTCGATATCCGGACTGCCACTTACATGCGGAACAGTGAAAACTTGATTTCATTACTTGAAGTTATTTTAAACAAACTATAATAATACTGACAATTTCTGTATATAACCGGAAACTGTACTGTTATAAATCATGCACGAAATGAGGACATGCACGGAAAAACTGGTTAGGATGTGTTCAAAATCAACATCAACTCGAATTTTTAGGTTAATTTAGGACCACTCAAGAAAACAAACAACCTCAATTTACTGTGCATGACACATTTCAAAATATCATCCAAGATTTCTAATGTTTATCATCACAGTCCATATGTGATTTCTGTTAAGTCCGGTGCATATATATATATATATATATATATATATATATATATATATATATATATATATATATATATATATATATATATATTTTCTAAGCTGCTGTTTTTCGACTTTCATCCTATTCTCGAGTAGCCAATAGAACAGATATGACGGTATGATCGTACTTGGACCCTAGCCAGTTGAGTGAGTACACCTTTAACATTCACTCTGATAAAAAGATCACCTCTGAGATAATATTGGATACAACCAAAACCAGATCGTCAACATCACAACCCCCAGCGTCTGCAGCAGACCATCACTCAACCACCGTTGTTGGATAGCTTATAGATAAGATCTACTACAATTTACGTCCATTATAAATCAAAATAACTAAATAATTAAAGATTTACGACCTTTAAAGGATGAATACTATTTATTTTGTGATTTTTATAGACGAGTTTCATGCTTTGTGAAATTGGTGGCTGGACCAGAAAAGACAATTGTCTTCAATGTGCAGGAAGCAATTAGACCCATCTTTGAAACAATACATCAGGTAGAAGAAGAAGGTGAAGACGACAAAGACGAAAGATGAGAAAAAGATGAACACACACTTACCCCATAAATCGCATTGCAAATGTAGTACCACACGAGCTAAAATAGTATTTGGAGAGTGATAGATACAAACGGCAAATGAGCATCGTTGTGGAGAAGACTGTCGAGGGTTCCAATGGAGTTCTCCACCCTGGCTACGTCACCCTATGCCAGTCACTGCAAGATGGATCGTGACAATGGAGATGATCGTCGCGAGGCAACGCGGAAGGCGAGGGCGAGGCGAGAGGCCGAGGCGGGGTAGCGAGGGACGATGCCAGGCCCTCCGCAGAGGGGTTCCGGCGCCGGACCGCCGCCCTCCTCCTCCTCCGTCGACGCGGGAAGCGGCTCGTCCGTCGTCGCCGCAGCCGTCGCCACCGCCGCCGCCGCGGCCGTCGCCACGGACGCCGTGCGCAAACGTCGTCGCTGCGCCAGCGAGGAATTACCCGGAGGCGGCGGTGGTGTACTCGGAGGCGGAACCTGTCCTGTGGACGCGGAGACTCAGCAGCATCCACCGCCTCCGGGAACCAGTCGCACGTCGCGTTCTAAGGACGCGGGAGGTCGCTCTGAGCCAGCGGGTGATGCGTCACCCACGCGCAACGTCCACTGTCACCACCTTAAGGCAAGGGTTTTTTTTTAATCAGTCCTGTCGATAAAAGAGTAGAACATAACACTAACTTCCGATGACATGCCTTCACAGAAGTGAGGTTTCGTTCTGAACACTTCTCATGTTATGAGACCTCAAATAACGTTGTGTAGGGTGCTTTTGGAATGAAATTAACTTGCATATGTGGTATAAAGGTAAATAAATATTTATAGTACGTAACTTTTGCGATTGTTCTAATTTTTCTTGGTAAATTAATAAATCTAATAGTTAAAGATCTCAAAAAATGACAGATGGTCTTCCTTCTCAGTGAAATCTGCCGAAGGCAAACGCCATCTCTCCTTTAATGGGGATCCGGTACACTCCCAAAGAAAAATTAAAGGTGCCATTTCCCGAGACCTCAAGGTCTCAAATTATACAGATTTGGAAACCTTCGTTGGAAGAAAGATTTTTCGTTTATATATGATTCTAACATTCGTAAATCATATTCCAATCAAATCAACTAAAACACCAAATACAATAAAGTTGGACTTTTGTTATTTCTATCATATAACTTAAAAGTTTCTTTAAAATACGATGAACGTCAATATAGTCCACGGGTAGCCAATTCATGGTGTGAAGAAACTCACATCACTGAAAGTGGCCACGCAGTTTGTTTAGTCAAACCAAGAATTAATTACACTTACTACTAGACTATGCAAGATACTAGACGCACAATGATGAAGAGCATATGACCTACCATTACCCTAATGTGAAATACTTTCGGACGTCTGCTCTAACTGCCTTATCTATGTGCGTCTAATTGAAGTAGTGAAGAGAAAATGAATAACTCAAATAAGAATGAGATTAAAATGAAAAAGTTACAAAAAATTTGATTCAGATACAAAATCCTCCCAGTGACGACTGCCCTACAGGACTTGCCTAATCAAAGCGGGATGCTGGGCTCGCTGCTGTCGCGGTTGGTGCCCCTGGCAGGGTTGCGCGTCGTTCAAGACCCACAGCAGCACCATCAAGACAAGCACCTTCAGCAACAGAAACAGGCCACGGCGGCGTCCGCGGCCCAACAGATGCAGCAGCATCTACAGATGCAACAGCTGCAGCAGCACATGCAACAAATCCAGCAACAGCAACAGATGCAACAACAGATGCAGCAACAACAACAATGTATTCGAGCGGGACACGAGTCTTTGCAACAACTGCCTACCAAGGTGACTCGACATTACATATCGAAATGCTGGGTTCACTAAGGGCAGATGAAATTAATAAAACAAGTTAAACTGTCCCTGAACAGACCTCGAAATTGCATATGAAATTCACCCAGGGTAGAACTCCGCAATTACTAAATCTCGGTACAAGGAGAAGGAGAAATGGCCAGCATCTCCCTCCGGTCGGTTTGACACCAGAATAGACCCGGTAATCATTTTGCAGCATGTTGAGTAGGCCTCAAAGTCAGTTTGGATGTTGAGGTGTGATCCAACACCCCACATCTATCCACCCAACAGCTCAAAGCTCTACCAAGGAGTCACGCTGACTCTAGAGGACGCTAATATTTTTTTACTAAACGCACTTATGAGCTTAAGATTACTCTTCCACCTACGTATTTCACTTTCCACTCTATCCTTTTCTTCTGATTCTCGTGAATTCAGAATTACAAGGTGACTATTAGTTTGACAAAAAATATGGACGTGATTTAAAACTCGATGATGAAGATATGTGATTATGATGGAGAAGATACGATGAATGGAATGTGGGATCAATTTGTCCTGAAAAAGAATCCTTCGGTATAGTTCAGTTGTCATGACGATGTAACGAGCGGAAGCTGCCAATTTTTTTCGTGCTGTTTCATAAAGCTTGCTCTCTTCGCAGAATGAAGTAAAGTACAAATATCAGCCAGAAGTAATTTTGTATGATAATAATAATAAATTTATTGTCAAAAAACAGTACAAACTGCGNAGCGGTTATTATATTAAGAAAAATTAATAATAATGAATTCAACAATTTGTGTATAGAATATACAAGTAGAGATTTCGTGGAATTACATCGCAGCACCCACATTTTAAAGAAATAATTGATCACCACACTAAACCTACCAAATAAATTTTCCTCTTTCATACACACACACTATATATATATATATATATATATATATATATATATATATATATATATATATATATATATAATACTAATAAGAAATCACTTGTTACAAGTATATCTCTAAAACTATACATTGTGGACATAACTTTTATTCCTCATTTACAAAAAAGCGAAAGATTATCACCTAGAAAAATAACACGTTAATGTTTGTTCGGTACTCTCCAGATCGATCAAATAAGTTATCCTAACACTAAATCAATTAGCTAATTTCTATCTACTCACATTGGATTTCCCATGATTAGAGCTAATCCAGAGCAATATCGGGATGGTTAAGTTCGTGACATTTCATGAACTTTGTTTTTTTTTAATTTCCAACGGAAGAGAAACGTACAAAAAATTTATGTTAATTCTAATTCCGTTTACATCTTACCAAAAGTATCAAATTTGGGCCAACCTCTTGCTTTGCTTTTGAATTACGCCTTAACACGTAGGCAGACATACAAGTCCGTGGTATCAGTTTAGCCATTTATAAAGTGTCCGAGATACCACTGCCCTTAAGATGACTAATGAAGTGCGGCTATATCGAGGTCAAACTTCAGTGAATAGTTAACGAATCACTTGAGTAGAAAAACGAATTACACCCTGTAGCAATATGTTTTATTGTAATAATGTCGACATAAAACGAGGAAAAAGTAATAATACCAGAATTATTAACCTCATAGCAACAAAAAACCCTATGTTCCAAAATGTGAAAAGAAAAACAATGTCAGTAACAGTGATGGTTCCAACCGATATTTGTGGAATTTACTGAAAATACAGTAAGATAATCTTACATAATTGCTTTAAATTATTAAACTATTTTTTATTGCGGAAGATTCTTTGGCAGTTATGGAAAACAAAAAGGGTTTATGAATTTTCTATTACCAAATATTAACGACAAATCATAAAAGTATCATAACTTTGCAGAGATAATCATATAATATAACATGTTAAAATTTAGAAACCTTTTTCGAAGGATTTACTTATATTTATCAATAAATAAATATGCAGTGCTGCATGAGAATAGTATACGAGGCAAACAGGCATGAGCTCGTCTGTGTGTGGAACAGAAGGCTTATATCTCATTCTTAACCTGACAGACACCATAGTCACGTGACCGTTGTGACCCCACGCACATACTGTGACAGCATTAGTACTCTTTGCCCCCTAAGGGCGCATCGGTGGCTGGTCTGAAAGCGCCACAGGTGAAGAAGCAGCATCCGGCGCAGGCACATCACACCCACAAAGCGTCGCAGGGTGGAGGCGGTGGTGGTGGTGGTGGCGGCGGTGGTGGCGGAGGGTTCCTCGGGAAGCAGACGCCATTACCACCCATCGGCACAAACGCACGACGCCCCACTTCACCCAAGAGTACTCCGGAGCTCCTGAGCCACGTTTCAAATACTGGCACCATCGCAGGTACAAGTCAAACTTAAAACTGTCGTCTTTTGGATCCCGCAGGTGCCTACGGGGTTTACTGAGGGTAGAGCTCCCCAATTACTAGGCCTCGGCACTAGGAGAATAAGATGTGGCAACATCTCGCTCCGGCCGGTATGAACCCGTACTTGTTTTACACTAAGCTGAGTAGGCCTAGGAATAATACCACCGGAGATACACCATTGCGAAATAGAAGTACTTTGCTGAGAGGACGGTAACATCAACTTAAGTCAAACTGTGCTCATACATTAGTCTGAACATCGCTCAAACCGCCCTGCACGGTTTGTAGAGGGTAAATCTACGCGATGTCTAGGGACAGACTAAGAACTCATCTCCAGCAGACTAAGTAAATCTAGGAGTTGGTCTGGGCACATGTAAAAATTCCATGACCTCATTGAGATTCGAGTATAAGCCGCCTCTTCACCAGCTAGTGCTCTACTGAGCTCATGCAATACTTATGTATATGAAAAATAATACTGTTTCCTCCAAATCCTCTTTTCAAACAAATTCAAACAAATTCAAATTAGGGGAGTAGATCACATCTTAACTACAGAGCAGGGCAATATTTACTAAGTTTACAACTGCGAGTCATTTTAAAAATTTCTCCCCTTGAAAAAAGAGTGGTGATAAGAAAGGAAGAAAGAAAAAATAATGATTTAAATATCATTTCTAATGTTAGTTATCTTTCCCACTAAACACATTCTTTTGATTGGTTATTTGCGCCCTAAGGACAAGACTAACATATCCATGAAAAAATACGGCACAGCCATAGATCTTGAGGATCCTAAGTAAAGATGTTTCCTCTCCTTGATGACAGAATATAAATAAGGACTTTGTTTTCGAAATTGTTAATTTTATTTCTGCACATTTTTTCTCAAATTTCTCTAATATTATTGTACTCTTTATCTCCAAATCCTTCCGGCTGTTTACCTCTACTAATATGACTATGTCGTCTGAATAAGCAAAAATTTCAACATTCTCTTGGTCCATCGCTTCTAGTAAATCATTAATAACCACCTTCCAAAATATTAAGCCGGTATGGCTGCCCTGTGGACAGTCTTGCCGCACTGCACTGATTATTTTTTCATTACCAATTTCTAAAATCACATTTCTGTCTTCTAGATACGACATTATTAACTTCATTAGTTGCAACGGCATATTTCTCTTCTCCAATTCTGTTATCATCATGGACCATTAGGAACTGTCAAACGCTACTTGAATGTCAATGCATACAAGGAGTACATATCTTGATGTTCTTTCTTTGACCTTCCTTAACAAGTGCCCAACAGCATCCTCTGTTCCTAGTCCAGCGGTGAAGCCGTATTGGTTTGAATGCAACTTTCCTTTTCATTTTTTTTCAATCTTTCCGCTATTATCTTGTCTAAAAACTTTCCTATTGCAGTGGCCTGTACGATGTGCGAACTTGTTGATATCTGTTTCCGGTTTTAATATACCTTCAGTAGACCAATTTTCCAATTTCACGCAAAGTAGCCGTAACTGCAGCAATTTAGGAAAATATTCATAATTTCTAGTCCCAAAATTGACTCCATGTTCTTTATCATCTCATTCGTGATAGTCATATCTAGGGCTCTTGTTGTTTTTGAGTCCAGTCACTATTTTCACTACCTCTGCATACGTTATTTGTTCTTCATTACTTGTCTCCCCATATTCATATTCCCTGTGTTGCATTTTTTGCTCTTCTTCACCATGTAATGTCATATATCAATTCCTTACCCGTATCTGTCCAGTCAGTTGTCATTGTATCTGCCTTTTTTATTTCCAAATCGTTCCTGATTTTCTCTTCCTGCTTTTCTCCCTGCCTATGGTAAGCCCCAAATATTCGCTGACATGCAATCTGATAAAAATTGCTCCTACTGTCAGTTCCTTTTTCCTAACTAACTATTTAAATTCTTTTAAATAATAAATAAATTTATTGTCAAAAAACAGTACAAACTGCGTATGACC
>NNCF01130322.1:328515-351328 GCA_002313205.1 Laupala kohalensis | reverse complement strand
ATTCCCCCCAGGGGACTTACATCTAGTAAGTACGTCTTTGGGAAACACGGGGCACCGAGCTGAGTTTGGCATTACTTCCACATATGTTAGGCTCTTTCCTTTCTCTTTCCTGACCTTCTTCGGTCCCTTTGTTCTTTACGATCCCGACGCTATTAGGGTTAGGGTATCTTTCATTTTTCTCATTTTTTGTCCTTATGTTTTGATATTTTGTTTTGAGATATGTTTTGGTATGTTCTAATTCAGGAGGATTTTAGTGGGTTTGGTTGAGTCATTCGGTGAGTCCCAAACGTGGGGAGAGTCATGTTGGCTCTCCCCAGTGTGTAACTGCATTTTCCCTACCTGTACACGTTTTAAGGGCTCTAATGACCTCGGAACCGTAAGGCCCCACAAAAAACCATCGGTGTATCTTACTACTTGATGATGAACCCATTTGTGAACAGTGTAGCTCTTCTCTGACAGTGCGTCACCTACTAACTGATTGAAGAAAATACACGAGAATACGGAGACAAATTGGTCTGGCTGCAGATTTTCCTACAATTCTCGGAAATGAAACGGATGATGTTAATAAACTATTGAATTTTATTAGTAGATCGGGGCTCTACCCACAAGTTCTTTGGAGGGTTTCAATTTGCATTCTTCTTTCGTCTTCACTTTCTTCTTTCCTTTTATTCTTATTTTATGTTGTTTGAAAATTATAAATTTCAGAATCTATTTCACTTTTGATATAATGTACTAGGCAAATATTCCTTTTCCTCTCATCTCTGTATTTAGATATTTGTTGAATTTAGGAGGGTTATTNAGTAATTACGTATATATATATATATATATATATATATATATATATATATATATATATATATATATATAATTGAAAAATAATTAGTTTTTGTTTTTCTGAACTCGTATTGGAAATATGAAAGCCATATATTGTTGGAATTTTAAAGAATTTGGAAATTCAGGAATTTAAACGGGGTCTTGTATGTCAAGAGTAATAGCCATAAGGGATGACACGATGGAAACATACTGGTTAGGAACACTCGTTCCGGCGAGGTTTAAGAATAAAATAAACATAAAGTGTTATTTCGTTTGGGACAGGAGTAGTAATTTCTCAAGTGGAAGAGACGCAGAATAAGCTGTCTTCAAAAATTGGAGTTTTTGGAAAAATGAAAGCCAGTTACAAACAACTCTTGAAGGTAGGAAATGATACTAAGAATGTTAACTTTATCGGTTCGAAGGGGACGTGTTGAAATATATGGACGTGTCCTAACCACTTTGAGAGGAGACGTTGGCATGCCGCGAGACAAAATATGAATTTAGGGAAGACATCTTATTAGAATCCACGAGAAAGATGCAACGATACTCTGTTTTGCAGAACTAAGAAGAAGGGAAGAATAGACCTTTTGTAAACAATATTCATGTATAACGGGTACCCACTTATTATTTTCGAGTCAGCGAGCGATATTCCGCAGCGTAGTGGTGTGAGGGAACGACCACTGATACCAATCTTCGAGAGTCGTAGGAGAAAAAAGGTGTTGATGAAATTTACCAGACATGTCAAAATATAGAGGCATCGTCAGAATGCCGAGGATGAGACTTTACTATCTAAGTTAAACAAAGTGGTGAGAAAAGAAGGTTACAACTCATGAAAAGTGCCGAAGAATAAACAGATGGGAAGACGCACGAAGGGAAAGAAGGAGTATTAACAAATACGGTCATTGGCTGAGAACCGACCTACGTCACTTCGTGACAAGCCTATCAGGGATATTCCACGTGCAGTAGAAATTGATAGTCATTGGACGCCAAAAATCGTTACGTCAGAGAAGGGAGGAGTCATTTTCGAAGATTTTGGGGCTCTGACGGGGGAGACGTTTACAAAAAGACAAACACCACGGGGACACGTTTGTTTTGCTTCATCAGAGTTCTTCTTTGGTTCTTCCTCTTTGGATCATGACGAGGTCGTGTACTCTGATTTTTGAGATCACTCATTCGAGATGGATTGAAATCACTCATCTATCGTGATATTTTTGATTTAGATATTTTTAGAGTTCATGATTATGAGATTATTATGAACTTGTTACGAGATGAGATATCAGATAATATTCACTCTAAAAATCTTCGAGGTTGAGCAATACGTCTTGTCTATCTCCTTTAAAGTTGCTTCTGATTCAGTGATTATAATCAGATGCTCACTTATATGTTTTTAGTCCTACGGCGAATAACGAATTGGTTGAGTTCGGGTGTCGCCATCAGGTCAATTTGTGAGCTTTACGCGAACTAACTCTCATATAGAACTGACTTTCGCGAGTGATGAACCTTTTTGGAAATGAACATTATTAGTGGTATTCCGCCGTTATTCATTATCAAGTTGAGCGGGGCGATCAAGTCAACGACCTTTTTCCGTTTCGTGTGGGGGAACCACCCTCCGGGGTCTCCGAGGATCGAGGGAGCATCACCACCTGCAGCCATGACGAAGGGGCAGCGGCAGCCGAGTGACTTTCTGCAGCGGGAAGCAAATCTGTTGAACACTAAAGTAATTTACATGACTCGCAGCGATTGACGTGTTCAAAGTTGTGTGAACATCAAGGGATCTTCAGGTAAAGCTTGTGAAATAGCCGAAGACTTTTGGGAGGCATATTAATTTTTACGAAGTACTTTTGGCCCACGATCTTAAGCCAGGTCAGACTGATATTGTGGTAAAGTTATAAAAGGGCATTTTGATCATTAAAAACATGAACTTTAACGTCAATGAGTCAATGTTAAAATGCAGCGATCAAGAACAACAAATAAGAAATATTGTATTATTGAATGTCATCTGTGCATTTTGGGGGATTTTAAAAAAGGGGTATTTTTACATTACATTTTTATGAGAAGGGTTTATTTTGCAAATGAGTTTTGAAATGTGTTATTAGTAGAAATAAATAATTAAGTCAATTTTACACTGTGTTGTGTTACATTTATTAAGGACGAGGTATATATTACGACCAATAAAATAGGCCGAACCCTATATGCCCCGGTTCTTTTTGTCATTAGTGGGGAACAGAAAGAAGTTCTGGGGAAGCTGACTGATGGAGTCAGGTAAGTGATAATGAGCAACTTCTTTGGCCCCCTCTTTAATTAAATAATGTTAAAATATATATCTTTGTGTGTGTGAAACACCACTGACTGACTACTCACAGAATATCAGAAACGACAAAGCCTATAAACTTTACATTTGGCAGGTAGATTTCTTTTAGGGTGTAGTCATCCGTTAAGAAAGAATTTTACGTAACTTTACTCCTTAAGAAGGGGAAATGGGGATTGAATTGTTTCATGTAGCCATTCTTTACAATCTACCGTAACTCTTGTTTATCACGAGCAATTTTTACCTAACTTTATACACAAAAGACTATCTTTCAAGAAGCATTTTGAAGGTGAGACATTCCTGATACTCCTTGGTAGGGGTTGGGAAAGGGACGTAAAAATTCATGAAAAAAATCCTTTTATCATATTTGAAACTATAATTATCAGTGTCGTTGAGATGGTTTAAAGACGCCCGCAAAGATTTTTAAGTTCACAATTAGTCCAAATTAGTGATATTAATCCCCTAGCATTCTTGGTGTAAGGTTGAGAACGAGTCTTAGGGTAAAATTATCAAATTCGTCCGATATTGGTGTTAAATTATTCCGTTTTGCGGACGCAGAAGATTCACACTCTCAATGCCGCTTAAGTCCACGATCACCCCCAATGAGGGAATATACTCCGTTTGGTTAAATGTAAAAATAATCGAAAATTACGTATATTATAGTTGAGATCATAGTTTTCGGGGTAAATGAGATTATGAATGACATTTTCGAAGACCCTAAAGTCCAAAATGTCAGCATACTCCCTTGGCACCCCATGGGTAGGGGATACTTTGTAAAACTTATCGAAAATTAGTGACGAGTACACAGTTTTCAGCATTACCGAGTTGATTGTAAGATTCTATAATCGTGTAAGGCTCTATTCAGCCCCCATTTGAATTAAGACCTCCTAGCACCCCTGCGGAGAATATTAATGACATTTCCGATACTGCTTAAATACACGATCATCCTTATAAACCCCAGCACGTTGGGGAAAGGTGTGACATATAAGAGGTGTGACACGTCAGGGAAGGGTAGGACGAGTTCAGAGTTTTCGGTGTCTCTGTGATGAATGGTATCACCCCTATGAGAAGGAATAAATCTGAAAACATATTACAGAATTCACGCGAGCAAAACTGCGGGTACTCAGCTAGCACTAATATATAAAAGCGTGTATTTCTGTTTGTTACTTAATCACTACCAAACCACTGAATTGATCGTGTAGAAATTTGGCAAGGATATAGTTAAGATGTTCAGGATGAACATAGGCTAACTTTTATTTTTTAAATGCGTAAAAAAGAAAGAGAGAAAATGATTTTGACCATGAATGTCGATGAAATCGGAAAAAATAGAAGAATATTCGCTTACTCTGCCTAAACGGTTATAGATAGGTGACAACTATGCACGGCAATATTGTTTGCCTCAAAGAGTTTTACAAAAAATTCTGTGACATCATATGTCTATCTACAAAGGTTTCCCTTCAATATTGATAAAATATTATTAAAAATAGAAGAGTCAAAATACTTCAGTTTAGGAGAGTTATTTAAGAAGGAAAAAATCAGTCATTATCAAATTGAATGAATTTTTTTTGTGCATTTAACAAAGATAAGAAACATGTTTAAGTCGTAAAAAAATCAACGAATAATTTATATTTTACAAACATGTTAATGAAGTGGTGCAGCCGCGTCCTGCTTCGGAAGCGAATATTCGACCGGTGCGGCTCCCGGAAATGGTGTAGTGTACAGTCAAGTTTTGTATTAAATTTGAATTATTACGAATTTGAAAAAGTGGGGTGCTGTGTATGTTTACGAAAACCAGTAAACGAAAGTATTTTAATCTCATAACATATATATTTTATTTTTTCCTGAATAAAAGTAGATTAGTCTACGAAGACTCCCGTACAAAGCCGGGTAATCAGCTAATATGAAAATAAATTAAGCATAAATACAAACGACTTTCCCATCCAGTGTAAAAATAATTCTCTAGAGATAGGATATGCTTAACATTGCCTTATTGACTCACCATTTTGCATTTAAGAGTTTACATCTAAACAAGAATACCGAATTTTAGCAATTTATACGAATATACTGGTGTCGGATAAGAAAGTTTCTGTTTCATTGGCTCAATGAGCAAACGCAACAGCTCTGAGAAGCGTGGGGCGCATGTCAATCAATAGGTATTTACTCACTATTGTATGTGCGAGAATTTTATAAAAACAAAGATTCAATGACTACAGCCCGCAAAGTGTCATCCTCATCAGGGAATTGGTTCAGGAGTATAAAGAAAGTGGTTCAACAAAGGCTAAACCTAAGTCCAGGTGATCAAGGTCATCACAAAGTGACGAAAATATGGAAAGAATAAATCAGTTCATTTTTTACCATTCGAACTTTTCCCCTCGAAAATGAGCGCATCCTTTGTGTGTCTCGATCATGATTGCCCGCATTCTGTGTGAGGACTTATAATTGCTCTCACACAAAATTCAATCGGTGCAAGAATTAAAGCCCCAAGATGTTAGAAGGATTCATTCGTTTACCAGGTAACGGAGTGTTTTCCAACATTTCACATCATCTTTTTTTTTGGGGGGGGGAGGGTGAAGCTCATTTTCACCTCAACAAGTAAATAAGCAGGATAAGTAAATAAGTAATCTGTAACAGGAAAGCAACGAACACTCAACGCAAGCATCCAAAATCCCTAGATTCACCTAAAGTCACTATTAGGGCTGTGATGCCAGGAGGAAAAATCGACTCGTACTTTTTTGAACACGGAAGGGGAGATGCGGTTACCATCAAGTCAGAGCGTTATGTAGAAATATTCTTGTTACCTGAACTGCAAAAACATTACTGGAAATAATCAAAGAACATGGTTCCAGCAGGATGAAGCAACGTCAAACACATCTTTGCAAAGAGTGCGTGGTATTTTCCCAAACAAATTAACCTCCAGGAGATATGACGTAAATTGGCCACGACGCAGACCTGATTTGACTGACTTTTTTGTGAGAATATCTGCAATCGAAAATTTACGTCAAAAAATAGGGTTCTATAGTTCAGTTAAAAGAAGATATCCAACATGAAACTACATACATTACAAAGACAACGTGCCGAACCATCCTAAGGAATTTTGCTGTTTATTTAGACTGCCGTGAGCGTGGAGGATTACATTTATATATTATTTTTAATAAGAAATAAAAAAAATTCTATTTCAATAATTAATAAATCTTTCTGATGGACGTCACTTTCATTTATATCGCTATTTAGAAATCTTATGATCTTTTTAATTTTGTTCTTTTTTCTCTCCCACTTTTCCATCATACTTTTTTTAAATTATCAGATTTCGTAATATTGATTTCTCACAGTAACTGACATTCCAGTATTTCTTTTCGTACCCATCCGCCTGTTTGAAGCTCACTATAGATGCTAATGTCTCTTAGAATTTTGTTTTAATGAATCACATTTGAAGAAAAGTAATTACAGCAGGAAAGTATTCAAACTAATTACCTTAGATTACAAATTGGATTTATTACTTTGAATTACGTGAAATACTTTATCTCTGTTTTACTATGTTAAACAACTTCACAGAACAGATTTACGTGGAAATGCGTAAATCCTCTAATCTAACTTTCGAGATTTCCAAACGGAAATCAATTAGGTGTCTCCTCTACCTTCGCTTACACTTTTGTGATTCATATTTCATTTGATATAACGTTGCACAATATTCAATTATCAGAGATACATAACGTTTTAAAACTAACTATTCAATACGTTCTTGCGATATTTTAATAGTAAATTGAATTGTAACCCAAGTGATATTATTATGCGAAATCCTCTGTAACATATGAATTCTACTTTACAGCTACGTAAAATGTACTTCAGTTGAATAAATTGCAGAATCCAAATTTCTAATGCAATTTAATATGAATAGTTATTGTCATTATGAACGTTTTGACCATAACAATATCACGTGCCCATGTTATCAAGTTTCATCCTTATTATATCGGATGTGCATTACTTGAAATAATTTGCCACATTCATAAAGAATTCTGAAATTTGAAAAATTTTGTACTAAGATTTTTCTTAAACTCCCATGAATCTCTTTTTAAAATGTTAGTTTTTTAGAAGTGTTGGAGTGTAATGTTCATTAGTATCCATTATCTCTTTTTTATATTTATATTACAGTTTTGAAACCGCCAACTAATAAATTAAATTACTTCTCACCAGATATATTTTATCACTTGACATTGCGAGACTGAATTTCCTTAATAACACTGCCAATATAATGTAGTATACTGAATAATAACTATATCACGGAATTCATAAACTATTCTATAGACAGAAGTATGAAATTCTGCTCCTAGACCATTCTTGTCGGTACCGTAAGACTACAATCGCAGGTTTTTAGCAAATTACTTATTTTCAGAAATTTGTGCAAAACCGTAAATGGAATAATCATTATGGTAAGCTACTCTGTATTTTATGTCCCTCGTCATTTCTGCAAACCTAACATAAGTCAAAGCTGTGTGACTTGACTCGGGGGCTTTGTCAAAAACTTACCTTAAAATCTCATCACGTAAAAAGGTTGAAACGAAATTTTCTCTGTTGTATTCCTTAGGGTTGGAAAGTTACATCTATTTACGTCAGTTTGAGAAGTGAAACAAAAATATCAAAAGGTGCTGTTCTTGTTCTATAATACGAAGGGAGTTTTTGCTTAGCGTACTTGTGAGCTATCGTATATGCTATCCACACGCAAGTTACTTCTGCGCATGCTCAGATGTTAGTGGTACACTAACTCTCCTAGCGTAGTACGTTATAACGTCTGTTTGCCTGTGATGTTAGTTTTACGCTAGAGAGAGCTCATGACAGATTCTGGTTTGGATTTGAGATTATGTTGATATCTGAGAGGGTATTCGAGAGATTTGTAGGTTGTATGTGCCATATGAGAACGTGCAGCTGTACTCACATTACAGTTTACTGGTGTACGCTTACATAGGAGTAGTTTGTTTGGGTTCGCAATATTTAGTATGATTTCAGTCGCAGGTGCGCTAAGCAAAATGGATCAATTACACTAATTCTTTCCCAGAGCGTTACGCGTTTAGAGTCATCAACGTAACGTATACGCTAGAAAGGTGTACATTGTGCAAAAACTCTCTAATTATGTATTTCAAGTGTTTAACGTCCAGACTTATCCTAACAAAAAATAAGTTATCTTGTAATAGCGGTTAACTGCAGCGCGAGGTAACCGATTGATGATGTTCTATTGAATGAAAACGAGATACGGAATCTGGATTCGAACCCAGGTTCAATGACAATGGCAGACATGATCAACGGGAGTATCAGCGCGCTAAACTGAAGGTGTCTGGTTCGTATCTCTGTCCTGTCATATATTTTCTTTTAAAATAACAACATGAAAACTTAGTTGATCAAAACATCAATAATATTCAACTATGGCATCGCGTCCGTGAAAATAATTTAATTTAAATCCAGGCAGGTTAAAGATAGAAGATATCAAAACTCTGATCGGATTTGGCTCCAATTTATGCGAGTCGTACTTTCACTCTATTCAGTTGAAAAGCACACAATTGCACAAAAAATTATTTGTATCCAATTGCACTCTATTTTCCGAAATTTGTATGGATATACTTCTCCGAAGTAATTTCGGAAGTATGAAATATGTTTATGCATAATGTCACTTTTGTAAGATATTTCGCCGTCGAGGCGTGTAATTGAGTCTGAAGCATGGACACGGAGAGAAGAGATCTGTTCAATTTTCAGGAACTTGATCGATCTGCATTGCTTTGCTCGTGACCTTTAAAGTTTACAATTTCTTATAGTTCTTTGTGTCTATCAGAATTGATGGAAGAAGCACGTTAATGCAATAGAGATTTACATATTCGAGGGATGAATCACAATATGTTTCTGAGATTTTATCAATTTGTATATCATTGNTATATATATATATATATATATATATATATATATATATATATATATATATCAGTTTCTAGAACAATTATTTTTGTGATATTACAAAATATCTCAACTTGTTAAACGTGTATTGTATACACTTTTATATCTAAAATATTTTCTGAGCAATGAAACCTTTTGTAGCAAAAAAATATACACAAACATTTCAACTGCATTTAATGTTTATTGAAATGTAATTCAAGAAAAATGAAAGTATTTCATTAAATTCAAGTACAAATCGTATGGTATTGTTTAGTTTGTTTGTTACTAGTCACTGCTTTTCACATATGTACAATATTTCAATTGAACTGTTACTGCGTGTATATGGATGAAAACGTATGGAAATTTGAGTTATGTGATAGCGATTGCTTCACAGTGTAGTTAAAAGTATATTTACTTAAGTGTATACATATTTTTAACCGTACCTCTCGTCCCATTAATTAATTCTGCAAATAAAAAAAATAGGGCGAATAAAATATTTAAAAATGCTGAATCACGTTATAAAAAATCAAGTTGTTAAGAAGTATAAACATTAATGACTGATTATGTAAAGAAACTAGTAAATCATATAACTAAAAATAATACAGAGTATTTGACCATCACTTAGCTTCCAAACCCAAAATGTATTTTAGGAGAGTATATGAGAGGCACTCAAAAAGGCGGATGGGTTAACTCGTGGAAGTACTGATAAAATCGTTTCTTTCAAACAATTTATTCGTCCCTTTAATCAAGACGTTATTGCATTTTGAAAATTTAGTCCTGTAATACCAAGTAAAAGCAATATTTTTTATATTATTAGATCAATATTTCATTTCTCAAATTCTCTTGAGCAAATGACAATTGTTTCTCGGTAAAGTATGAATGTGTAAATTGTGCTACCAATTATTTTCCTGTGAAATTTAATCACTTTAAATATTTTTCAGAGAAGGTAATATTTTTTTTTCTTCAATGAATGAAAGTACGGGTTTGAGCGGTTAAGTCCTCGGTTACATGTAGACCTCCTTCAGGTTTTCATTCCTGATGGGAACGCTTTATTCGCCAACAAAAAGAAAATAGGTTCACAAATGAAGTGCAGCAATGCACCTTCACCTTAGTTCCCCTTTCTTCAGATCTCTTCATCAACGAGTCCCTTGTTCGTCTTCCAACGAAGAGGAAAATAGGTTTTGTTCCGTTACTCTCTGGAGAGGCAAAAAAAAATAAAAAAACGGTGACGCAACTGGTTTATATGTTACGGAGGGTTGAGGGAGGATGGTGGAGGGTAAGAGAAGGGTAGCTTTCCGGGGAGGTCGTATATTGCTGGTGACGACCGCCACTGCATTCAATCTTCGGACGCAAGCTCCAAGGCTCGTCGCGGTGTGGGTGCAAGGCATGCAAAGGTATTCTTCGCAACGACTCTCGTGATTAAGGATACGACGGAGAGCTCAGAATGGGGTCGATAGCCTTTGAACTGCGTAAACCTAGTACAACAGATCTTCGACAGTAATACTAAAAAACTTAATTTAAAAAAAATTTAAGACTTAATATATCAACACCCCGTTTCAAATTTCATTAATATTGATAAAAAATATAATTTCTAAACGTTAGTATATTCTTATGCAATCAAAAATATTCAGAACTTCTTGCGACTATTTCCTGTGTACCTATCACACATACCCATGTTCTATAGTCTGAAACAGGCATTCAATACATGATTTTGAGGCAATATGCAATGGTGACAAACTTTGATTTCTTTGGTGACTTTTTAAAATTTAATTAATTTAATTTATTACTATATTCAATATCGTGAAAATTTGAATCCCGATATTTCCACGAAAGAATCCACTTTGGGGATCCCAAACACCGGAAAAGTCATCCGTTAGTAAGTAATGATTCTAAATGATTCGTAATTAAAGTAGTATCTACTTCTGAGCTGTTCTAGAATTTCTGCGTGTGTTCTTGATTTTTATCACTAATCTACTTTACAGCATAGTGACATAAAATTTTTAAAAACACACTCAGAAATCACACAATTTTAAATATTTACTTAACAAAAAGTGTAATGAGCAGTGTTGTTTTCCGAATGAAAGTTTGGTGTAGATGCAGTAAAATAATTTCTTCCTGCTATAATACTAAACCGAGATACTGTTTCAAAAGTTATGAAAACAATTTATGTATGTAAATATATTTACCACAAGGATAGTTCTAAAAACGGTAACAACAATATGAGAGTGATATAAGAGAATCGAAAACAGACACTAGACTTTTTATGATTTAAATCTACGTAAAAAGTGTTTTATAGCACTTCTTACTTTTTAGTATTATATATGATAATTTCTTTATTTTATTTTGGAAGACATGTTAAAGAGAGAATACATGCAATTATTTTTAACTATGATGTTATATTCCACACATCATCATTAGCTCCCAAAAAAAATCCTGCATGATTTGAAATTTGAAAATTCTTTTTCATTTCTTTTATTATCAGGTCAAAGACATTAACATTTACTATCGACTTCTAAACCCTTAAATTAACTAATTGAGAAGTTAGAAAGGAAAGGAAGTTTCTAATATATTATTTGCAGTCATCAAACAAACTACGGAAAGTCAAG
The DNA here is from genome assembly GCA_002313205.1 of Laupala kohalensis. Lineage (NCBI taxonomy): Eukaryota > Metazoa > Arthropoda > Insecta > Orthoptera > Trigonidiidae > Laupala > Laupala kohalensis. Next base: position 339,685 of record NNCF01130322.1, on the reverse strand, counting down.
ATGAGTTGGGTTGGGTCTGGTTATTTCTGTGAGACTTATGGAGCTTCATCTCAATAGCACTTAATGAAACATAATAAGCTCATTGGAATTAATGCTTATTTGGGGAATATGTTCTTTAGTGCTAGGATTATATTGATAGAACTACGTCGTAAAGGAAACTACTGAGATTTCTTCTGAATATTACAGTAATCACAGTTTACTTTTCAATCTTTCATAACTATTGAAATATATTGTAAAATGTCTTTAAATATACTGGATCTTACGTAGTGACAAAGGGAATCATGTGTTTTTGTAACCCTATATCAACAATTTCGACTTTGTAATAAAAAAAATTACGTATCCGGTCACTAATGAGACAAGGTATGAATATGTATTGGGTTCTTTATTGTGAATGTTTCCTCTTTATCCTTTTACCTTTCCAGAAACACAAAAAACTACAGAGTATATTGGTGAAACTTATCTTCTCCGTAGAGATAAAAAGTCTGTCCAATTAGTAAAATTTTAACACAAGTGTAACATTAATTCAAGTATTTATGAAATCGTTCGTCATTGCTAAAACGGATTTTAAATTGAGAGAATTTTTTCACCATAGCTCGCTGGATAATTCGATGTACATAATTAGCCGAAGTATAATTTAATAACACATTTGAGCTTCTCATGAAATGTTCCACACATGTGCAGTATTTTTCGATTAGGATAATTTATCAAATTTTTAATATCACATTAATGATATTCACAAAACCTGTAATAATAACATGACATTAATTATATTTCCCATTACATTTTCAACCAGATATCATCCTTCTTAGCTTACATTCCTTTCATGGTTATTTCCCATATATGTAATTCATGTTAAAGTAAGATAATGAAATTTACTTTTCATTCCTGTGAAATGTATTATTCTGATAAAAAATTATAGTTGCCGAGAAAATAGTTTTACAATTTAATATATTTTTATTCGATGCAACACAAATGAACTTTCTCCATTTGTGTTATAATTTTATTCGAATTCTTCGTAAATTCAAGTCCTTGGGAATAGTGGTGATATTATACATTTCTTTCTCAACGATACAGAAACCTCTAAACTATCTCTTCCATTAACCCCTTGCTACCTCATCTCTACCTACAGTAACAGCTTCCCGGGGGTATTCTTTCTCATCCCACTCGCACTGCCTCCGGTCACGGAACACAAAAAGCCCATCAAACCGTCGCAACCAATCGGCCACGAGTCGCAACGTAATGGCTTGCGTCCGACTTTATCGCCGCTTTCATGATGATTAGGCGGAGGGGTGGAGAAGACAGGGTGGGAGGGAAGTCGGCTGGAACGCGGCATGGCACGAGCGCAGGCGAGATCCGCCACACCGAACGCTCCGGGGCTTCCCCATGTTGCCGCCTAAGGACGCTTCCTCTCTGGTGGCACCTCCCGCGGCCGACGACGCAATTAGCGGGCGACATGATGACGGGCCGCAGGAGGTGACTTGAGAGCTCAGTGGGGTTGCAAGGGGAAGAAGGGAATAGTCTATCAATCAACTTTCTGCTGCTTAATTAGCACCTCCAAAAAATAATAAACTCGTCTTTCCAATTTAGTTTTAACCATGATGTAAGAAAGGATTTATTACGAGTTCCCAAAGTTAAGAAATTGGAACATTTATGTGGCTTTACATCCACAGAGCTGTCGAAATGCGGATAAAAATAGTGACAACTTTTCATCACTTTATTATGAAGCAGAAACCCCGAGTTTTATTACATTTTCAAAGATCCTACTAGTTAGGCATTTTAGCGTTAGGCATATTAGACGTTAGCGAACAATAAAGGAAACACTTATCAAAGCAACAAGCATCTCCATTTATTAATATATATGAATAACCTTTTCAATTTTCTCATAATGAAGTCATAGTATTAAATATTTTTCAATTTTGTGAAATTTGTGTTGTTCGAGTTTCAAGTAAACTTTAATACAATTTTATAATCACATACGAAAAATGTAAATTTCTATTTCTTTTAATTCTTAGAAAATACGTTCTGCTTCCCTGCAAGATAAAAAACTTGAGAAGCGAGTTCACATACAATCTACTTTTCATAGACAATGTTTTGCGACCTTGTAATGTAATGAGAATGTCTAGTTATTATATATAAATTAATGTTTATAATAACTTCACATGTTTTCGATAGATAATTAATATCATTTCCTTTTGCTACAACTCAAAAACTAGAGATGTTTGAGAACGTTCGGTCGGGAGAAAATGGCAACGTGTCGGGAATCGAACCCAGGTTCCCGCTACGATTACAGGGGTGTTAACCACTACACCATCCGTTCGCCTTCTACAACTGTACACCATTTCCATCCAGATCTAAACCCTGGAAGACCTGAGACACATCTCCAGACAGAAGATAAGGTGGAAATGGTGTACAGTTGTGGAAACCGACGGGAGGTGTAGAGGTTAACACCCCTGCGATCAAAGCAGGGTTCGATTCCCAGCTTGTCGTCATTTTCACCTGACCGAAAGTTGTCACATGTCTTCTCCACCCGAAGGGTACACGGTTGAAATATATGCATAACTATAGATGTTGACTGTTGTTCCAAGGCATTTCACAATAGCATCTACAAGGAAGAATAGCAGGACTCCTGGCAAACGGCATAAAAAGAATATGGGTGCAAGGACGTACCCTGAGGCACTCCCCCTCTGATGAGATGTTACATTCTTTACATATCGGACCTAGAATTTGCGACCCGAAACATAAGATCTGATTGATACAAATAGAAATTCTCAAACGTTTTGAGGGCAGAAGAACCTGGTTTGCTTCATTGAAGGTGAACAAAATGTCAAAATATACTGTCGGGACCTAATATTTTTTGGTCATCGTAGACATAGTATACATTACCAGACGTAATGTCGGTGTAGCAGAGGATCGACTTCTCTGGAATCTTAATTGTTTCAACCGAAGTACATAGGCATTCGTAAGCCTCACAGCCCTATACTTGGGAGTGATTTGCCCAATATTGGTGAGAAAACGGACAGCAGTGTGGTAGTGTCTTCGCTTCCTCGATACCGCTGATTCATTTCTCTTCAGCTCAACTAGGAGAAGTAGAAAATTTCGAATTGTATGATATGTAAACGTAAAACCTTCAACAGCGGAAAACAAACGAACAATACATATGGTTGGAGTATACAGTGAAGAATAATTATAATTAACATCGATGCAGATATATTACTTTGGTTATGTTTAAAATTTATGAAGTTAGCATTAAATTAGCATTTCTTTGATTCCCTGTGAACATGTATCTTTCTCGATAACTTTCGGTCAGTTGAAAATGGCGAAGAGAAAAGAATCGAACCCGGGACTCCTTCATTGATCACAGGGTGTCCATCACTTCTCCAGGCGAACAGGTTTAGTAGCGATTAACACCCCTACAATCAATGAAGGGGTCCCGGGTTCGATTCTTTACTCTTCGCCATTTTCAACTGACCGAAAGTTATCGCATATCGTATCCACGTGTAGGGTACACGGAAGAATAAATACATGTATATTTCTCCGTTATCGTTGCTTTTACTATCTGCATTAAGTTAAAGTCTCCGGCGCGGCCAGTATAACGGTAGGAACTAATGCTATGAGGGACACGAGGTTGGAGAAGAACTGTTGGCCTTTTATAGTGGAAGCGCTATCGGGCTCAGCAACCTCTCTTAAATTCAAAAACGTTCTAAGCAAAGGGGAATAGACAAATTAAATGGATTAGGTAGGTTCGGGAAGAATGAGTACGTTAATGTAGATGAGAAGCTAGTAGAGTAATAGAAGGTAGTGAAGTGAAGTGATACGAGGGAAATAAATGATTTAGAAAAGGTGGGAAGGGAAATGTGAAGTGAAGTGCACGAAAGAAGTAAATCGAGTGTTTGGGTCATCAGTGAAATAAAATGTGCAGTAAGTTTTATTTTTACCAATTATTTCGATGTTTCAAGGTTAAATGTTTTTCTTATATATTTAATACTTTAATATTAGTTGAATCATATGGTTTAATAATTTATTTACCAATTTTTTACTTCAGTTCTGTGTGATATGTATACAGTTTTGAATTGTATTTTCTTATATACTGCCACCGGTTATATAGTAAATATATTATTAAGTAAGTAAATATATTATTATCTACTGTAGACTGAAGCAAGAATAATGGTGCTGGAAGGGTGCCTAGTTCCACGACAGAGTATTGAATTCCTATAACCGTGAGGGTGGTTCTCTCGTGTGAGATATGATGCAACGTGATCGCAGTTCCTCTACCTAGAGTTAAGCGTCCATCTCACGCTACTTTGAGAACACCCATCAAATATATTTTTTTTCGTTTAAACAGTTTTCGAGCATTGTTGAAATTCAATTTAGATTTTTAATTGATATTGGTTCAAACTCTTTTGAAATTTGTTAGTTTAATTTTCTTAATTATTTTCTTTTCTCGGGGTTTTGTGATTCTTTAGGTGTATTTTTTTAGGGGGTCTAGGGCTCGTCAACAACACGATCATTAGAGACCTTCCTGTAGGTGTACTTCAATATTTTCTTTAGTGTAGTGTTAAGTATTTTGTTTCCAGTGTGCTAAAATATAAATAGGCTCGTAAACCTTCAATGTTCCAGTCAAATGAACTTTACAAACTCTATCAAATAAATTTTCTTGTGATTTTTTAGTGTTATTCTAAGGTGCGATAGAGTGTAGGACCACATCATCATTTATATTTCTCTCATGGACTCTAATGACCTTGCTGTTGACGAGCCCTTAAAGCTCCACAAAAAAATTTTATTTTCTCGAAACACAAAGGTAAAGCATTACCTATTTGTTTTCAGTATTTCCTTCAAAATTTTGTTGTATCAAACTCTTATTGTTGTAGTGCTCCTTTAAGTAGCTGCTTAATTTTGTCTCCCTAATATCAGTAAGATAAAAATTTTCAATAATATTAACTAATATTCTTATTTGATTGTAACAATTTCTCTAGAAACACCCGATTTATTAGTAGTTGTCGGTTTTTTGTTTCGCATCTGCTTTTGTTTCAAGTTATTAACCAAGTCACAACAATGGACGCCTTCGCAGCTTTAAACGCATTCAAAATTGATCTCCATAAGGCGTACGAACACTTTTTTTTCATTTGGTAACCTTGCTCATATCACTGTGAGCAAAGCTCTCATCATGTTTATATTTTTTCTCGACTGACTCTTCGTATCTTAGCCGTCTTTTTGGTACGCGCTTATTTACTTTCTTAGTAATTTCTCAATGTATTCTATTTTTTCCTGTATATTCCTGAAATAATTCAAATTTCCTGTCTGTCACTATTAGTGTCCACAATTTTTCCATGTTTAGTTTATCTATTCTTGCATAGTTACGTAAATACTCCGCCCTTTCTTTGCCATAGTTCTCGTACTCCCACGAACACTTAGGAATAATCTTGCTGTAGGGTGAATACTGAAACAAAAAATTCAGGAACCAATATTTCTTCAAAAATTACGCATGCAATGAGTGTATATTCAACTAGAAGAAGACATAAATAAAAATTTAATGGAAGCTCAATTGATTGATAACTTAGTATGTGACAACTTTCAAAAAAGAAATCTCAGGTTCGATTTCAAATCCACTACTTCATAGTCTTCGTCCTGTCTGAATAATAATGTGCATTAAATCATGAAGTGCAAACTCATTGGTTAGTTAAGCACGCTGTTTTATTGAATTTCCGGGAAAATTCTGACAATCTTGAAGAAAATGAAGAGAAACATACATGTAACGTCGGCGCCAGGACATTCCATCAATTTGTGAAATATTAATATTTCTTTGCATTTTCCAAGCCGGATGCTATTAAGAATCTTACAATAAGTGGCCGGTCGGCACTAAGACGGAAGTGCGACGAACTTGGGACCCACCCTAAGCCTCTTCAGTTATTGAGATATTGTTTGAACGAACACCTTTCACTTTTAAGGAAGGTACGTACAAGTGTATTCGGAGAATGTGGCCGGCGACGTTGACCCACTGGAATTTAGGTGTACCTAAAGAAAAGAAGAATTCTACGAAGTAATGAATGAAGTACGTGCCGAATATAGAACAACGAAAAGGGTGTTTGCGAAGCGCCTAGGTGACGCTCATGGCGGTTCGTCCTCTACGGCGCAGTCTCTGCGTTCCTAGAAGCCAAAGGGGTGACTCAAAAGGAGTGTTTGCACGGTGGTGGCGAAGGTGTGGTTATTTGCTGATCACGTGACTTCTTGTACTATATATTGGGAGGAGTGAAGGTCCTCAGGGACTCTTTACGTGGGAAAGTAGAGATCCGTCAGCACTAAGATGTGACTGAGCTAAGACTAGGTCGCGGAGACCAGATGTTCGTTAGGCTGCTGCGGTAGTCTTAATGAAGTCATTACTAGTTGCGAGTGTCGTAACTAGTATCAGTTAGTTGTTGGGGAAAACAACTTATAATTTCGAAGGATCAGATAACCTGAGGGTTTTTACAATTTAGTTGTCGTCAACTATATTTAACCAAGTGTAATTAATGCTCTCTGACAGCATTACTTGTGTAATAACAGATTATTGGATGTATTAATTATTTTGGGAGTTTGTCTCTGTTGTAAATTCAGATTTCTAGTTAATTTGTAGTAAATCATTATTTATTGTTATTACACGTGTTTGATTGCTCGGGAAACCGAGCTGGTGGCAGCGACAAAAACTACCATAGGGATTTTGGTATTTATTTGGATCCCGCTTCTACCAAAGAAAAAATAACATCGCATCAGGGCTTGAGGTGTGATGTTACAATACAAAAATAAAAATGATATTAAAACAAACTTTTTTGAATATTATTTGAGTTATAAAATACATTTCGGAGAAATTCACACGAGTCGTTTTCTAAAAGAAAATTACATTAAAAATGTATTTAAATCAAACATCAAAACAGTATTATAATACTATAAAAAAGTTTAATCTCTTATACGTATAATAAGAAAAGAAAACCTTATTTGACATTGGTGAGAACAAAACATGTTATATTTTAACGTGGATTGATCTTTTGAAATGGTAGAATAGAATAGTTTCAACTTATAATTTTTTTTCAATTCTAAATTTTTGTTGTAAGTACGTAATCACATTAAAGTATGTTATCAAAAAATATACCCCCTTTAAACAGCTCCCCCTTTAAGTTTTAGTGCTTTTTAAAGTAGAAGTGTTAGGTTAACTATTTACTTTTATTTGAGATATTTTATTTGCTACGTAGTACACTGCACCAAACATTGATAGTGGCACGTTCTTGTTCTCAGTGGAAGAAATAAACTCTTACCATCCAGCAAAATAAACAAGAATGTGAAGTGCAACTTGAAGAGTGTAATGAAAACACAATGTCCTGATGGTGCTGTAATGGTTCATGAGTAACATGATTTTGTGAAGTGGAATCCTAACGAAACAGATGGTAATGAAACATAACAATCCTTCGGCCCCTTTAAAATGATTTTGTCTGACGGACAACTTATTTTGTGGAAAATATTACATTTTTCTCGTCAGAGTATTGCTAAATATTAAATATAGAATGTAAAGAGCTATGAATAGTATGGCGTCAGTAAAATAGATGTCTGAAAGGATATATTAATACGAATTAATTATTTCGAACTACTACAGCTCTCTCTGGCTTTGTGAACTAATTGTTTTTATCTGTTATGTTTTTTAATTAAGGATGTTATTCAACCTTGAAATGTTACTGAATTCACAAAGTCTCGCTCACATACATATCCTTTAATTATTATTTTTAAATTTTGAAAGATAGTTCTTGTGGAAGAATTAATAAAAAGTTATGGATACATGAAATGACTCACTAATACAATTTTTATTGTTTGTGATATTTGAAAGATCAGATATATTAATATGTTATTGTACCATTTCTTCTTAGTTTGGTTTGAGAGCGTTACGACTGCAAAGGTTATGATTCCTGTAATAATTAACAATGTCATGTAGCAAAAATGGAGTAAAGAATAGAGTTTTTCAACGCATTCTCTCTTTATCAATATAACACAAGCTCATAAATTTTGGAATTTGTTAGAAGATATGTTTTCTTAAATCTACATTTTCTTAGTTGATGAGCATTTTGTCATGAAAGCATCATGATAATATGTTCAACCATGTTGCAGAAGATTGCTAGCGTTTCAAGCGTAAATGTTGTTATGTGTAGATATTTAAATTTAATGTTAAATTTATAACACAGCATGTATGTTGAATGTAGATCTACGCATGGTTCCTTGCCATTGAAAAATTGTCTTTTTTTACTTTCTCATATACATAGTATATACAAAGTATTGTAATCGTGAAAAAATTCGACAAACGAGATTTTTGAGGAAATATCCGTTTTGGAGATAAAGTGGTTTTTGGCTGGACGTCCGTCTGTCTGTGTGCAGCACTCCTGACCGAATGGAAAAATTTTTCTTTTCTTTATTCGAATTTACGGTAAAATTTACTTCTGACATATGCACGTGCTTTCAATTTTCGTTTTTCTTGGACACAAAGGGCACTTCACATGAAGGTCAAAGTACATTTTTGAATATTTTTCAAAAACTGGTCCAACAATTTTGCTTACATATTCTGTATGCACAGTGTAATTAGTATTACAATCGCATTAGAGGTATTAATAAGCATTTTAATAAGCTTTTAAAAGGAGGTCAGAGGAATATCTGCATCTTATGTTTCTCTTGTTAACGTGCACATTTCACCCACGTGACATCTACACACCAGTTGTAATCTCTCATCCGGTGACGCTGCATCTTTTCGCTCCGTAAGCTTACGTTTCAGATGTGTAACTGCTCTTTTTGTCTTCTTGTTATCTTGTACAGCTGTGCAATATTTAATATTCGTGCATATTGCTTGATGCGTGAGGATGTTATTTTATATTATAACTTATCGTATGAAGAATTAAATTGGCTATGCGTTTTCTTTTCTTGAAGGTAATGTGTGATAAATCTTCTTGTTTATTTTTCATGATTTTTTAAAATTCAATGTTTTGTAGCAGTTTCAATCGTTAAAAAAATATTATTGTAAACAATATATTTTAACATTTAGAGAATTCTTTGACGAGATAGATAAGGAGCGTTACGAAATAACAGGAAGTAAATAAAACAAATAGTATCACCTGTTTATCACCGAAATTAATAATAGATCAGATTAATGTTTAGTAATATAATTTTACAATTTCAGATTGCAAAAAAATTAACTTTTTAATTAAATTATATAAGAATATTGATGGTCTGCTGGCTTTGTTCTCGCGATAATAATATCCTATTTATCTTTATATTTATTAATAAATATATCTCTTGAGATAGAATAAAAATCTTGCTGATCTCATCTCTTCCAAAACCGAAAAAAACCAAATTTGTGTATTAGAGATACTTTTATATAAATGCTAGTAAAATATTTCTTCAATAAACATTTTAAATTGGGTAAAATGAAGGCGACAAAAATATAGAGTAACATGTTAAAATCATCCCTCTCCTCATAGAATGCTTTAATGTCCCTCTCTAGTCCAGGCTGAGAAACGTATATGAGAAAGTATGTGAAATGGTTTTGCACCACTAGTTTCAGTTGCGAAGAATCTCATGCTCCATTTACTACAAACGTGTGACGTATTTCCACATCGGAATAACAGGAAGTTGTCCCAAGAGAAGAAACGTCGTCTCGCAGAAGTGACTACTGTGGTAGAAAAAGATGGTGATGCAGATTCTTACAATGCGTCGCTGTTAGTCTTTCCTTTCTTCTTGCAGACTTCTGAGACCTACTTGTCTCCTCTTCTTCCCACGTGTCTATTCTCCCATATCATCTCTCTGTTTCATGTTACTCACGGTTAATATGTTATTTATATTAAAACGTAAAGTACCTCTGATACCACGGCCTGCATATTAATATTTTCTTGTGTTCTTAGTGACTAGCTAAGTCTTTTACCTACGGTTGAGTCCAACAGATCTTCCCTGACAAAGGATCACAAACTTACCGCTAGAATATCTATAAACCACAATATTTATAAACGCACCAAACCTAATACCAATATAACCGGTTATCAAACATTAACTCTTACGGATTAGGTCTTCAAACTACTATATACAAGAGAAATTCGAATTTCATGACATGTAAATGTAAAACCTTCAGCACAATGCATATGGTTGGAAGAAACACTGAAGAAGCATTATAACGTACCTTGGTACCGTTTTTATGCGGTACTAATGATCATTTATTGTTAACTAAATTCTTTCTGAGTACAAGTGTTTGTTTTGTTTATCGTAAGGGCTCTAATGACCTTGCTGTTGACGAGCCCTTAAAGCCCCACAAAATATGTTTATCATGCGTGGTTTGATTCATGTATGTTTTGGATGATAAATATCGACTAGCGTGAACGATTCATTATCCTTGGTGGTAGAATAAATTATTCTTAAATTCTTGGTCACCCGTTATTTTGTATATAGATTATTTTCAATTCATATCAATGGGGAACGATTATTTACGCCAAATATTCAAACCCTGACGTGAATTAAGTCACAGGAACCCATTTAGTAATTAATAAAGAAGTAAGCCAAAGAATGTGTCCCAGTAACCTATTGTTCGATTGAAATATCATGTTGAATTTCTAAGCACATATAAACTCATTTATTAGGTAAATATGTTATTAGCCATGATAACGAACCAAATTCGTTATAGGATCCTAATTTCTGGTTCATCCCGCGAACACGGAGCTAGTGAACAAATCTGAAATGACACAAATCTTGTTAGCATAATGTACATGATGAAGAGCTAATTACTTAATGGAAGTGAAGTTGTGTATTAGAGCACCTATCGCAATTTTATTGCTCAGTGAATAATATGGAATTTATTTTTCTATTAAACATGTTTACGTAGTAATACTATGATAAATGACATGTCTTTCAATACGTTTTACAATTCCAAAATACACGACTATTGTAACGTAATTCGGACTATTAAAAACAAGCTACTCCAGTAAGTTTAAAATCATCACTAAATTTGTCAAATATAAGTGTCCCAAGGAGTTTTCACTCACTGTTCTATACATACTTTTCATTTCTAAAATTATTAACTTAGTATTTTACCAATTTTATTTTATTTGAGCAATATTATTGTACTAAGTTGAAGGTACAATTGCTGTTATAAACTGACCAGTAAAAATGGATAATACTT
>NNCF01130322.1:291351-307737 GCA_002313205.1 Laupala kohalensis | reverse complement strand
GCATAGTGCTATGAACAATTCAACGAGACATTGAACATGCTTGTTCACATAAGTTTTCTAAGTTTCAGCTATTCTCACTATAACAATTCTTCAAAGTTGTTACGAGGAAGCAACTCTACTTTCACGCAAGACCACGGTAATTGCGACCATGGCAGCGAAGGACCACATCGCTACAACGCACTACATCATTAATAAGTATTAACACTCGTGCTAATTAAGTATTAACGAGATTCGCATATATTTTAGAGGTTTCACTCAATCTTGTGCATCATTAAAATCCTGCTAAATTCACGGTTATTTTTAACAACTAATTATGTCTCGCAGGTATTATTATGTATATGAAATCCAAGTTTGTTACGGGGGGTTTAACTCAAAAACTTGAGTTCTAAAGGGGTCTTTTTTTATGCGTAGACCAGATGCGGTCACGTTTCACCTTTTGCTTACTCACCACTTCGTAATTCTGTTTTAACCATTGGGAAAAGGCTTGTATAAAGGATTTCCGCAAACAATGGTTTCTATTTTATGATAAAGATTTATCCATGTAGCTCTTCTGAATTCAACATTCTCAGAGCGTTGGTTGCCCACAACAGCCAAATTCAAATTTGTTACTCAGGAGAATATTTACGTTATTCTGTTTGTGTAATTTTAATATATATGTATATCTTGTTCAATAAATGTGTGTTTTGTGAATCTGAAACGTGCCTTATAAGAATCTGCTTTCATACTCATCTATCATGTATGTTGAAACAAACTAGTCCCCCCATATCCTCTCCTGTGATACAGCGAATGGTTGTTCGTTTGTAACAATTATCAGTCTCATTTTAATTAAGTTCTTTGTGAAATTTTACTACTTATGATTTCTTTTAAATTATTCTTCTAAAAATATGTAACAGCAACAAGATAAAATATTATTACGATTTTGTGACCAAAATAATTACTTCTTTTATTTTTCCACTCTTCCAATTATTTACTTAGGTGAATAAATGTTGTGTTGTTACAAAAATTTAATTACGTCGTAAGTGGATAATTTTGTCTGGAATGTATTACATTCCAACTCTCCAGTGATAGGGTCGGACTCACCAGTATTCGCTTAGGTACGTTGTACCCTGTTTAGAGGTATACGAGACCGCATCACTAGACTCCGGCCATTAAATTGCCACTGACGCGGACACGATATTATCATTGTCTAACGTTTGATTTTCTCAGAGAGAAAATGTTTACAATTCAATTGAATCAACAGGCATAGAAGCAGATTCTCTCCATCCTGACCCGGGTTTCTCTATCGTTTTCCTTCGGGTAGTGGCGTATTTTCCTTGGGTGGGAATGTTATTAATCTCCAATTTTTACTGTACATATCTACAATTCTTTTTGGAATAATACATGGATAACAGTACGTATTTATTAAATGTTTTCTTTATTCCTCCACTGCCCTTGGTCCCTTGATCAGAATTGATGGGACGGTTCCTTGCTGCTTCCTGAGAGTAAGTTAGTTTATCCCCCATATGGTAGTACCCAGTTTGCATTTACTTATTTGACAATAAATTTATTATCATTATAAATTATCATCTAAATAATTTTCGAGATAAATAAAATTTTTAAAACTAAAATAGTGTTGTATATATCTTTTAATATATAAAACATGTTTTAATAAACACTTTGAGGAAATATTATAAAAACCAATGGAATAGGAATTACCAGTGAAAACATGATCCAAGTATGGTAATGTTTGTTGTTGAGATCACAATTATTTTGTATACAATGAATTATTTTGTACCATTCAATTTTCATACAATGAAAAGAAAGGTCAAACATTTCTCTTATTTTTTTCAGATTCAATACCTAGTAACATGCTTCCTTTTCCCTTCATCCTCCGCTATTCACCAAATACTGATACATGTTTCATAAATTTCTGAAACTTGATGTGGGTTCTCGTTTATTGTTCAATGCATATCATTAAGAATTTTAATTCTATAGATGAAAACGATTTTATGATAGTGATCTTCACAAATCTTTCTGCGTACACTAATTGTGAGTTTATGAAATTCAATGACTATTAAGGGTCCTAGTTACATAGGTCACTAGTAGGATAAACGAGGATAGTAATAGCCGGGCAGACGGGTTGAACTGTGCCGAAATTCACAACGTTGCATAGCATTGCTGCAACTCGACGGAAACGATGCCATTTCGGGGATCGCTGAAGCGAAGTATTGTTTCGAGGGAGAATTGTGTGTTAACAGTATCCGTGCAACCGAGACCTAATTATTTACGGCTTTCCCCTTTTTGATTTCATTTATGAGGTCGTTTCAAAGGAACTTGGGTGACCTAGGCGTTGTTAATGTGACAATGCGCAGAAGAGCTTGTTAATTGTACGCGTCTTTAATACGCTTCCTAACACGCTTCGTCTGCTATTTTAATGGTAACTTCTTTATGATTTTGAACTTCTATTATTCATTCCATTGATGTAAAAATTGTTTTGATCATCATATTTCTTTTGTTCATGTTTCTTGAAATAACTATTAAAATTGAAATTTATTAACAAAAACGATAGGGGAAAGAAATGGAAGTAAATTTTGAATGATTATGCCACGTTAATTAAATGTAATTAACATTTTTAATACTCAAAACAGGGTTTTGATCATGTTGAAAATTAATCTTCAGTTCATTCCTTTTCTCCTTCAATATGAATATTTATTGCAGCAGATATTTCAGTAGACAGTAAAAATGAATTTTGTTATTCTATGAGCAAAATTACTAACTATACTCCAATTTTTTTAAAACTAAGCAACAAATTACTTTGTTGTAGAAGAACAATTTTGATGGATATTAATTCCGGAATATTCTATGAAACCATATGGAATAGTTCCAGAAAAATATTGAAATTTATCGCAATTAAATTAAAATAATAAAAATCAAAAACAAATCTCCCTAATTTTAGGCAGTATTTCTATAATTGAGACATTAATAAACGTTTGATAACTACTGAGGTTTTCAAATAATAATTCTAATTTCAAAATACGCAAAGGAGTTTAGACTTTTTGAAATTGTCTATTAATATAAAACACCACAATAGGATTGGGAAAATGTTAACCTCCTACAATATATTATTTCATTAACCCTCCATTTGCCTCGAGTGAACATGAATTTTTGTCTTTCCCCAAATTACAAACTTCTGCGGAAGAGTCTGCAAATTGTAGTAGCTTCCACGTTTCTACACTCCAGTCAATAATTTTCAAATAAATTTCCTCGATGGTTTTCGGTGCGATTAATCTATGATTTTAATTGCTCCCTGAAAAACAATATTTCAACTCTGTTCTGAAATTTTTGAGTGAGTTGTCAGAAAAGACATTACATTTTTTATTATTAGCTGTACTTTAGGAAGAATCTCTCCCTAATGTCCCTGATCATATTAAAAATGTATGAATAAAAATTGCATTTCAGAATATCGAACCTTGTGAAGTCAGACTTTCTTCTGACAATCCAGAAGAAAATGGTTGATCTGATGTGACTACCGTGATGGGAGACGAACCGTCATAGATGTTTTAAGACTGCATTGCAAGGAAATACTAAGTCTCGAAAAGTACATATGAAGTTTAATAAACATATGAAGAGAAATTAAAGGATGAATACACTGATAAAGAAGAGCTAAGTAAGTGGACCAAACAGAAAGTGAACTCAGGAATGGTCACCGGGTCATGCGAATGGTGACTCCTGTCAACAATCTCGCCGAGGACTGGATGACCTGAAGCACAGTGATTGGGGGACAGCGAGCGCTGCTCATCGCTTTCTTATATCGGAAGGGAAAATGTCGAAGAAAATGTAGCAGGTTGTACATGTAACATTATCAAGTTAGGGACGAGTGTGAGCCTGGATAAATGTGAGCCAATAGTTTTCTGAAATTTTCATACAACAGCTACAGTAAAATTGAAGTGTCAAAATGGCACCCAGACATAAGTATGTGAAATAACTCCTCACTGATGCATTTACGGTAAGTAACAAAGCAAAGAATATTGTTGTATGGAGTGAACAACTTGCATTAGAGACGTGACATAATATAATTTGTTATAACTGATTGAGTAACTTTGAACCAATACTATTCCCGAGAGAAATAAATGTATTCTTCTTAGGTAATATAACTTCCGCCACATTTTGTCAACAGTAAATCTAGAGTTTCTCTTCAGAAAAGATTGCTTTAGTAATTAACATGAGAAGTTCGAAACGTAATCTTAATCTATCATGCGTTTTGATGATACGGTGGACCAAGAGATAGGTAATGCAGAAGCAATTCTGGAATATTAATGCAACGCATAGTGGCAGTTATCATATTGTACACTACAGACAACAAATCCAGAAATGATCGTAGATCTACTGAGCCCATTTGTTGGCAAACCCAGCTGACCTACTAACAAATCCCAGTAAATAACAATTTTGAATGGGAAAAAATTGCCGTAAAGCTGAAATCTTCCCCACCGATAGACCACATCCCGAGGATACAGCTAATATGTACCTCATTGTTTGCATGTTCACAATCTTCACAATACAATTTTGCCATAATCATATCTGCTCTTATTCCTAAGTTATATATTTTTTCTGAAATTTTCCTGACTCTTGAAAAAAATTGAAATTCTTGTGCCAAATTAATATCCAATTATCTTACAGGCAGTAAGAGGAGAGGTCCAGAAAAGAAAAAAATCTTATATTTCTTTCATCAGGGTTGTATATGTAAATATTGCACAATCCGTCATCACCAGCACAATATGTTGTATCCACCCATTTCCATTGAGTCGCACAACTTAAATCACGTCACCATGGCGTCACAGACACACAGACACAGTTGTGACTGCGAAACCACGGTGACGGTATTTATCATGGATAACGGGGTCAATAACATTGAATTAATGCATACGTAGTTCTTCTAGAATTTCACTGTTAATACTCTCATATACAGATCTTGTCAACTTCATCGTTTATATCATCGTCTTCTCTATATCTTTTAGCAACCTATCTTCTACTCTCACGTTTTCATAATTTCCCGTTCCCATACCTTGTTTTCTATCCCCACTTTTTGCGCAGTCTGTAAAAATGTGCCCTTCGTCCCAACATTGACTACAAATTTTTTTTCAAAATATTCCCCTCGAAACTTCAAACACCCAGTCCATAACCCCGTCTCTGGTGCCGGAAACCGTTTAACAACCATAAACCTCGCAAAATGTTCTTGGTCTCCTTCTAAACCTTTTATATTGTCAAGCCCTCCATGAATTCTCATTTTTCTCTTGCACCGACACTTACACAATAATCATTGGTTTATTCCATCTTACAACCCCTTTTCTCTTATTCGTAGCCTTACCTATTATTTCTCTTCACTTCGAGTCCCATTCAAGAGCTAGTTGTAATATCAAGTCCTATATAATATCTTCTTTGGTCAATCTACCCGGCTCAACATTGGCGTTAATGCTATTCTTGTTTAACTATCTCTCCAAAATATCCTGACTTATATAAATGTCATTAACCTCGAATGCTACCAATAAAGAATTGGTTATCGCTGTCCATCCTCTGTTGCTCATGTTATATCTTGCGTGCCCCACAACTTTAGTATTTTTTCTTTCACAACTTTTCTCTCCCTACTACTGCATTCTATACAGACATCAAGATGTTTACTCTCTTCATGATATACTGTTCATTTACCATCTATATTTCTTACAGCATTCACCAATTTATTATCCATCCCCTCAATTATTTAACCAATAAACTCCATACTCTCAATTTTGTGCACTGCGTCTCACTTGTATATTTCTCTCTATATTTTTTGCACCTTCTTCAATTGCGTCCTTAAATATTGCTACGTTTCCCTTTTGTCTCTCAGCCATAATTTCTTGTAATATGTTAAGCCGCTTATCCATTTCTGAGACAACCTTCTTTGCAACTTCATCCATATCCTTCAACTTATCACCATCTTAACTTTAATGAAGTTCCGGCTTTCCCCCCTCCTATTGTTCTAATACTATCCTATACTTCATTGTGATTCTCGCGTTTTCTACACGCTACGGATATTCCTTATTCTCTCTTTTTAGAAACATTATTTCCCATCATAACTCCGTCAACTAATTTCGCGCAATATTTTGCATTAGACCCGTTCTTAAGCTCTTTAATAAAATACTATTTTAAGTTTATTATCTCATTTGTTCGAGCTAACGATATCAGAAACAATTTCCCCATCTCTCCTGTATTCATAAACATATCTTTGAATTATTATTGTACGCATTTTTACTTCCACTACTCATGAAGGAATGTTTTATTTTAAACCATTCCTTGTCTCTTCATTAACATTGTGTGAAACCAAAATATGTATGTTGTGTTTCCAAATTTTCTGGTGTTTTTTATTATTTATGCCAAATCATTCATTTGTCTTGAATTTTTAATAAACTTCCACAAGACAATAATTATTTTACGATGTACTGAAAGTGTCCCACCAACGTGTATTTCTGAAATTGTACGCAACGACACCAGGAAGAAATAGTATTCTTAGTGGTATTTACGTGGTATTGGAAATAAGTCAGTAACAGTAGAAAAAACAAATACCTTTTTATAGCGATCTAAACCAGAAGACTCCCCGAAATTTTTATTCCATAATATTAAAAAACTGGAAAATTGGGAATCAATGAAAAAAGTAATTTAAGCGACGTAGTGCGTAGTTAGAACACAGTTTATTTTCAATATTAACAAATTATTACATTTTACCTTGACCGTCATATAACAAGACTGAATAGCATATATAAGTCATATAGTTTATAATTATATTTTGCAAATCTCAATTGTATTAATATTATGGTATTTTTATTTCTGAAATTCAACCAAATAGATGTGTAAACAGATGTTTTTCATTTTCAAGTGATAGCTATTAAAACTTTTCAATTCTTATTACAAATATTTTAAAAATAAGTTCGCCACTACGAAATCTTAGGAAAAAATTTAGAACAGGACAGAACCAAGACTCTTCATTGATTTCAAGCAGAATTTTCCAGATTGTCGGAAACTAGAATATTGTGTCCAATTTTCTGTAGCTGCAAATTATAAATATCATAATATCTATAAAGTTTGTAAACTGCTGCACGACGAAGTACAAGCAACCAGGAGAGACGTTATTGATGTGACAGAAGGCGCTCAGTGAAATACTGACACAGTGAAATACTGACAGGCCATATTAAAGGTGCAAGTGGATGTTAAAATGTGATTTAGTACGTTTCAAAATGTACTTGCACATTTCTCATCTCCAGAGATTTAAGGAAAATACAGGGTATTTTTCTTAGACATAATAAAGGTTCCACTATGACATAAAGGAAAGGAGACGCTCATTTCAAGAACAAATATCTGAGATTAAAATTAGACTGCTGGATCTGCTATTCTTGCTACATTTGCTATTCTTAAGATTGAAAGTTGTGTTTCGTATCACTCTACGTAAAATCAATTCCGATAAATTTTGATGTATCGTGTATTCCATTGGTATTATCAATTTTTATAGTAAAGTACCATTGCTACCCTTGTCACAAAGACGAGTAGTCAAGGTCGACCTTATAGTCAGATATTGTCAGACCCAGTTACGGCTTTGAGTATGTCCAGGAGGATTCTTCGGGATAGTCAACTAGAGTAAAAAAGAAAGTCTAAATTGAGTACGTATAGTTACGGCATTTAAGATGTTCTAATTGGAATAAAAAATCTCAGAAACGTTAACTTCTACTTTGTTGCTGTAGAACATATTTTATGTATATCCACGTTTTGAACTGCATGAACGATGAACCCCTGCTATTATGGGATTTCCTCTAATACTACCACGTATGTGAGTAAAGTACCAACTTTTAAACTCTTTTAAACGGTGTACGATGTCGGAGCACAAGTATATGGTACGTTGTAATTGACACATATTTATTTATTATTTATTCATTACATACCTTTCCACCTAACCCTGACGTGGGAGGTGGAATTGGAAAGGACGGATTTGGGTTGGGAACTTCGGGTACCGAACCGGCATTTGTCTGCAGTAGGTAAGGGAAACCCCTCGTAGTTCGATCGAGCAGGGTTTGAACCCACGAATCGAGAAAACGAAGACGCTACCTCTAGACCACCGCTATCGGTAGTTTACAATCAAAAAGTTTTTTACCTATTCATTCGCGTTTTAAGATAGTATGTGCAAAAAAAAATAAAAAATCAAACTAAGCTGATATAGGTCGTCCGAAGAAAGACACGAAGAGCATGAAAATATGAAATAAAACAAATGTCTGGTCACAAAGGCAAATCATGACCATCATACCATTGGGTTCACGCCGCGTCGATCCAGATTAACAGGAGTCAATCCCACTTTTGGTAAGCTGTCGCGTATTGTAGGCTACAAATGTAGAAGCACAATTTATTCACTTAATTTATAAGAATATGCAGCAATTAAGACAAATTAACATAATATTTCGTCTTATTTAAGTACCATGAAAGCAGTGATCAGTTTATGTATTTGTCACAATGATGTTTTAAATTATATATTCCCGTATAAAACCTTTGTTTTAATGAGTAAATATTTTAATACAACCCGAGAAAAACATGTATTCATCCTTCAATAGATATTGCAAATTGTACTTAAAATACATTTCACCTTCATAAAGAATTTCCCTGTCAAAATTACTATAACATAGGTCTCGGTAAAATAAGGTGAATTTCAACCAGTGTAGGAAGTATGCTTTTTTGAAATCCGTTACATTTAAAAACATTTTCAAGTGTGCGACATAAACAAAACCACGCTCTTACAACCTGCAAGTTTAAACTCGCAGTTCTTTCAGCATCAAACACCACCATGTATATGTCCAGTAAATCTCCATTTAAAGTCGCTCCATATGGCTCTTAAGAAGTTAGAAAGTAGATATATTCGTGTGCCATTATCTCCCGTTTCCCCTGCCTATCATTCCACCACAACATTCACTCATAACCATTCACCCCTATTTCATTCATAATCACCGCTTCAGGGGAGGTGCGGCAGGAAGGGCATCCGACACCCTAGTATTCCCCAGCTACATAAAAACGAAGCATCATATCCATCCCCATTCGCCGAGCCCACTTGAATTGGGAATAATAAGGCTAAGTAGTTATATATTCGTGTACCATTCATATTCCATGAGAATACATATATTTTACTAATAAGTATACATTAAGAATGAGAAACCTATTTACTATCGAATTCCACAATTATGAGGAGATAACAAACAACCAAAGCAAAGAGAAACTTCATATTGACTACAATCACTCCTCAGCAAACATATCTAGGCTGCATGTAAATAGTTTGTTGAAGAAAACACTTTAAAACAGGATCACTCTTGTTTACGACTTCTCTCGCAAGTTGTAAGCGGCTCAGAACTCTTGTCGAGTTTGAACCCTCTACTGTAGTTTGTTCTGCACTCAAAACTCCGCTAATTGCTAAAAGAACTCGAAACATATAAATGCTCAAGCCGAGTTTAGTTTCACGAGATTCTCCTCCGTAATCCGATAAAGGTATCAACAAATCATGATTTCCATCCATGTTAAACCCAATAGCAAAAGTAGTGGAATTTCAAAAATGGAATTAACACAGTCACATGATTCCACTAAAAAGAAATGTGCTTTCTGTAGACGTAGAATTCGTTCATAGCGATTGCAACTCTCCTATGTCTTATGATCCACATGAGTTGTTGCAATATCTTTTAAGGCTGAGTGAATGGAAAAATGAATGGTTGGCTGTTGAAGGGAATAAGCTCCCACTTATCAAATCCTCTGATAAGTCATGGAGAAGTTCCTGTAGGTCAGCCAGGCGCGACAAGGTCTTGCTAACCCACCTGCTCATAGGACATTCCTCTCACTCATCGGTATCTCTTATGTCTTGATGATGAACCCGTTTGTAAGGAGTGTAGCTCTTCTCTGACAGTGCGTCACCAACAAACTGATTGCAGAAATTGGTCTGGCTGCAGGTTTACCAACAATTCTCGGAAATAAAACGGTAAATGTTAATACTCTTGAATTTTATGAGTAGATCGGGGCTCCTCCCATAAGTTCTCGGGAGGGTTTAAATTTGCATTTTTCTTTCCTCTTCCCTGTCTTCTTTCCTTTTATCCTTCATTTCCGTAATTTAAAAATTAGAATTTTTAGAATTGTTTTCCTATTTATTATACAATGTGTTAGCAACTGTTTCCTTTTCTTTCCTCTCATCCTTGTATTTAGATATTTGTTGAATTCAGGAGGGTTTTTTTAGTGGGTATGGTCGAGATATTCGGTGAGTCCCGCAGACAGGGAATTGTCACTACAGCTCTTCCCTATGGTGCGAAACTGCATTTTTCCCCACCTGCAAGGGCTCTAATGTCCTTGCCGTTGACGAGCCCTAAAGCCCCCCCCCCCCCACACACACACAAAAAGGCATTGATATCGTACATTTTCTCAATCTTTACGAGCATATAGTTGACGTTTCTGAATCGATCACCTATTGAAAGAATTACATTCACATATTGTAGCAGTATTTTCATTGCATAAATGTGGTATATTGTTTCGCAAATAGCGAAATACCAATCTTGTGACCAGGCAAAGCAACTTGTTGCTATTTCTCCAACCAATATGATAACCACGGTGATTGTTTGGAATCAAAGAGAACGCCGGCCCTTTGCATTGATTTCTTCTGTGTACGGAAACAAGTTTGCATCCACAAATTTGATGTTCTGTAGAATTGTGTCCCAATGAGACAGTTTGATTGTAGGTAATATGGCGATTGCAGTCATTGGGAGAAGGAAACAAAGTGTATTAGCCAGATGGAAAATTGATTTGCCTGCTGCGAATTTGGAATTGAAGCTTCTTTGTACAGCCGCGAAAGGGCAGATAAAAGCGAGGAAGAAGAACATGAAGATAGCCCAAGCAAAGGTTGAAGTGGAACGGGACAGACCCTTCGGAGTAACTTTCATGCCGACAAACCCCAGCGCTGCCGAAAGGATTAGTGGGACGCAGAGTAACCAAAATATCTTCTCCCAAATTTTCACTTCCTGAAACACAAACAGCATTACTGAACATGTCAAGTGCCATTTAAAATGAAAAATTGTTTATGGCATGAAGTTTCTTACTAGTTTACATTGCCTCACAAAACATTAAAAACAAAAAATATGAATTTAGACTCTTCCAATTAAAAAAACTAAAACTTAATAAATAGACTTGATCTATTCTACACAACTTTAACACTTCAAATATTATATTATAATAATTTATTAGTCTTCTAGTGAGCAATGCTCGGTGGCCGATAGAAAAGAATACATACATAATAAAATAATACGCGGTTAATAAACAAATCATCAATATCTATAAAAATATCTACAATATACACACACAAACGGAATAAAATGCATAGAAAATTATTTCACATGGTTGCAACGAGAAAGAAGTTAGATTTAAGAAATTAACTATCTACATGAGGATCATATGTGCGTATATTCACATAAATACACAAACACATTTTCACTGAGAAACAGTTACAGAAACACACTCATACGTACAAACACTCTCAATATACACACATATGTCATTACGCCTCCTATACCCTTAGCGTAAAAGTAATTGCTATAACATAAATAAAAGAAATTAATAACTATAAAACATAAATCCGTAAAAGAGTTGCTGAGAGCAATCATGTTCAATTCACTACACATCACTAGACTTCACTACTCTCACTCTGAGCATTTTCTATACCCTTACACTCCAATCACCTCACTACACCTCACTGCACTTCACATATGTTCCTATTTCAACGAAGCAAGAAGACGGTTGCGGAAACATTTTACTCTTTTTGGTAAGGAAAGTTATTCCAGTCTAGAATGGTTCTATTCACAAAGGAGTATTTACTGTTTTCTGTTTCCTACATTTTATTTTACGCTTGTGGTCGCCGCAACTAATGTAATTAAGTTTGTGTAGCCTAGTGTTCACTGATTTCCTCGCTGATATCCTCGCTGACTCTCCAATGTGGGCTTTAAAGAGGGCACAAAGACGCGCTAACATTCTTCGACATAAGTACTTCTAACATAAGTGTACCCCACTCTAAATTAATGTCCCTAACAAAATTCGCGGTCTTTCTTTGTATCCGATCTAATTCATTCATGTGACCCTCCCTATATGGATCCCAGCAAGCGGCCCCGTACTCCAGTATAGGTCGAACTAATGAAGTATATGTCAATCTTTTAGATTTCGAGTTTCCTTCTCTAAGTACGCGTCTTACGAAGTTCAACGCTCTCCAAGCTTTCTGCGCTGTGTATTTAACATTTAACATCTGTCCAATTTAAGTCACGATAAATTATAAGACCTAAGCATGTATTGTATGAAACTTCAAGGATAATCATATGATTTAATGTATAGTTCAGAACACGTTTTGTTTTTGATCTGGAAAAACAAAGAGTTAGTTTTTAGAGGGTTATTTTCATTTTATTCGTCTCAACCCATTTCCACAATTCGTTTAGACCGCTCTGTAACATATTTTGGTCACTATTTTCTTTAATATTCCGATATATAATACAGTCATCTGCAAATAAACGCACTCTCTAATTAATGTGGACTGATATATCGTTAATATGTGCAAAGAAAAGAAGTGGACCCAAAACGCTTCCCTGTGGCACTCCCGATGTCACCACGATTTCTTTAGAGGAGTACCCATCTGTTTCGAAAAAAACAACATACACGGTTAATACGACCGTGTAGGTAACGGATTACAAAACATCTGGAGCGGGCAGTCAACTTCTGCTTACAGATGTGCCTTGCGCCTGCGCAAATTGAGATTGCTGCTTAAAAGATATATTATATTTGTTCAGTGTTCCTGGGAATACACCAAGCCAACAGAGCGCAGCTGGTCCCGCAAATAATAGTCGATGAGATTAGAACCCATTTCTAACAGAGAGCGTCACGAACCTAACTGCAAACAATTGAACGTCAATCAGCTGGGAGACAGGCGACGAGGCTGTGTATTAGCAGAAGCTCGGAAAAGGAGTGAAATACGTACTGTATCTTTATAAAATTCATTGTTAGGTCATTTTTCCATACTGAAACAACTCATACCTATTCGCATTATTTAATAGTGTGAATTTACTTAGTAAACTCAATGCATTATTGATCTAACCAAAAAAAAGGCATCTTGATAATGAAACTATTTTTAGAGCACCCAATCAGATAATTTTTACCTCAACAATAAGCTGCATCTTTATTGAACCTTTTTTAATCTTGTTGGTTAATTGTTAGCAGAGGTTTGGAGGTGAAGGCGTGTGTGGAGCTCTTATGTTTTTTGGGGGGGCTTTACGGCTCATGTCGACATCAAAGGTCATTGAAGTCCGAAAAACTTGTACAGGTAGGGAAAATGCAGTTACGCACTAGGGAGAGCCAATATGACTCTCCCCGCGTGTGGGACTCGTCGAATGATTCAACCCTACCCACTAAAAACCCTCCTGATCTACAACACACAAAAACATATCTCACAAAATACATCAAATGGAGGGGGGACTAAAATGAAGGGGGTACATAACATGAGGGGGGACAAAGAACAAGGGGGACAAAAAATTAGGGGTAGGAAAAAAATGAGAGGAATGAGGAAAATGAAAGATACCCTAGCCTTAATAGCGTCGGGATCGAAAAGAACGAGAGATGACCAAGGGAGGTCAGGAAAGAGAAAGGAAGGAGTCTAACACAAGTAAGTGGGAGTAATGCCAGACTCAGCTCGGGGCCCCGTGTTCGCCAAACACGTACTTACTAGATGTAAGTCCCCTGGGGGGTTTGTTTAAACTCATCTATTCTAACTTGTTGTGAACAATCCCGTTGAAATTCACAAATCAATTTGACAACACGCGGATCAATTTCTGACTCCGCGATTTTAGCAAGAGGACGGTCATTTGGCACTAAATTGAACGCCTTTGATAACGTTTGTATTCCGAAAATAGTTATTCACTTTTCAAAAAAACCTATTTGATACTTTTTAACTCAGAACTTCCAAGTACCATCTAGTGGAGGAGAGTTTGCATCGTCAATGGCAAAGTGGAAATTGCGTCGAACCGCGACTCGAACCCTGGACCCCTTGTTCTGACTGCAGATGTATTGTCCACTGCACCAACCGTCCCGACTACCAAGTCCGTACGCAACATCCATCCGGCCTTTTCTCGTGAACCTGGGTCACATTCCCACTCACGGGATATGTGACCACAGGCGGCTCACATGTTGGTAGCACTTGAACCCGGTTGGATGCTAAATTTAACTCACAACTTTGATTTAACTCACTGTTTAGTACTTTCATAGAAAATAGCTATTTCCATCGCTAATACATGTCATGGTGATTGATTTCATTACTTCACAGGTTTTAACTGCGTTGTTCCACAACGAAATCCCCTTCAAAATAAATAAGTAAGAAATCAGGAAAAGGACGAGTTTTATTCCATTAAATTGGAGCAAAAACGTAGAAAGAAAAACATACAACATGAAAAAATATTTTGACGCCAACAACAGCAGGGCACGTCAAATCGTCTGCAAGTCCTAATNCACGAATTTCAGTTGTAGAAAATCTTTAGGTTTCACTTCACAAAGTTCAATCACAATATTCATATGCTGCAGTCACGGCACTTATCGTTTGACTGTTCTGATCCCGGGTAGCGAGGGAATTCGTTTCGGGTATCATTGAGCCGGTCGTAGAAGGAGCGTTTAACACAGAGGTATGCTCATTAGGAGCTCTCTAGTCAGAATGAATTCTAGCTGTGATCAACAAAATATTTTCACCTTCGTAACCTGATTCGTCGAGAGAATCCTTTGTCGCTGTTCTGGAACCTTCCTAACAGCGTTAGAATTTCTTGTCAATACAACATCATTTCTTGTCTAGGATCGCGTACACATCTGACGTTCTTTGGAGTAAACAAACGTTCGTTTGTCTTGCATTCGATATCTTTGAACATAGAATGTCTTCCGTATGATCACATGTAATATTTATGCAAGTGAGTAATAACATGCATGGATTGATAATATGTAGAAGTTCTGAGTGAGAATATGCTGCTACATATCTCATATCAATAAGCCACTGTATAATATCAGAAAAAATAAATAATTAAAGAACATAAATATCAATCATAATAAAACAATAAAAATAATGAACTGCCTTTCAATGAGTATTCACGAAAGAATACTTGTACTACAAAAATTACAAAATTCTCAGGTTCTGGCACATGTTTCCAAATCTCGCTGTAGCTATTAAGTGCTTTTTTGTGATTTTATTTCACATTTACACACACACATAAGTAATCAAGATATTTTAATAAAATTATGCACAGTATATTTATACAGATGGCACATATCTCAGATTCTATTTACGGAAACACTTGAAGATTTATATTTACAAGAGAAAGTAAACGAAGATTTATTGATTTCTTACTTTTAATATTGTTTAAAGTTTGTTAGCTGTGTGTAGTCTTTATAAGTTCGAAAAGTCTTGAGAAAGAAACAGAAGTCGTCTATACGACAATCATCAAACCTCTGCAAGGACCTAATACACTGGAAGAAAAATAAAAATATGAAATTTGGCCTAAAATATTAAGTATTTTAAATACCGTATAATGGCACCCGTAGTTCATGAATTTCTCTCTCTTGTATATCTGTTCAATTATTATAAAACGACATTGTAAGGTCAATGTAACTGATGTATCTTGTTTTGTACGGGATAGTGGGCAGACATTCAGAGCTCTACCTCGTAATTGATTATACCAAATTATATTTTTACTTCGTATGCTAGATATGTAATTTTAATTTAACATGATCCATTTGAAGGTGCCGAAGTATCAATTTGATAATGCGTTGTGCACTAAGATAAATTACTGTTTCATCTTGAAAGTTCTATAGAAATTGATTAGTTTCACTGTTGAGATAAATGAATGTTGTCATTAATTTCTTAAGAGTCATTCCCGGAGAGAAGGTTCTCAGGCAAAACAATCATAATCATCCAGGGTTCATAATAAGAAACGACTGTACTCAATTTTCGTAATTAAAATTTTATCGAAATATTGATTACCATCAATAATTCAGAAATGTATTCATCAAAAATTTACTAAACCATTTTTTTCTTTATGTGAATTATTTTATTTCGTTCTAATTATGTTTCAATTTCATTGACCGAAGCCATTGTAAATTGAAGTCAGTTTAATTTTTCTAAACAAAAAGTCAAGTATTTTGTAACCTCATCCTACTGAGAGAAGAAATCGTAAATCCACAGGAAAAAATAACGGAAAGGTTTTACTTAGTTTGGAAATAAAAAAATTTAAACGTTGTGTCTGAATTGTTTCCTTTTTACGAACTGGATTTAAATTGTATATACATAATATTTATTATATATATATA
>NNCF01130322.1:278636-289874 GCA_002313205.1 Laupala kohalensis | reverse complement strand
TATATATATATATATATATATATATTTATTTATTTATTTCTGCAGCTCATTAGTTTGTTAAGACCTTTAAAAACGAAAACGTTATTCTAACATACGAAGGTATTACTATTATGATATATTTCATTTAATAAATCAGTTAATTGGGGTATCTGAATTTTTATCACAAGCTCAAAATGTTACATTTAATCAGTAAATTTAAACTATTGTACTAGTGGTCTCACTGATGTTTAAAGGACGTCATTCATGTTCTCAAAGAACATATTTACGTTCTCATATAATATATTTTCTATTATTTTGTAATTTTGTAGAGCATATCCTAGAACTCAATACAATTTATTTCTTACTTTATTCAAACATTTTGTGGTATTTTAACGTGTGATTTATGTTAATTCCAAAAGAATCTGTAAGAAAAATGTGACAATGACTACAGGTGATAATGAGTTATGAATAATTCAAATATTGAAATTGTTGAATAACACTTTGTGGAGAGATTGTGAAACAAATTATTAACTAATTATTTTACCCAAAATTCTTATTTATAAACTGTAACTATATTGATCAAGAGCTCGAAATCTTTTTATTATTGTTTGATGCTCATTTGAAGAAACTATTGAAGAATAACTCATGCTTGTACGCCAAGATATCTCTTGCCAACATTAGTGGACATCAATATGTGGGCACACAGCACCGTGAATGCAGTAAATGACACATAACGGTATTACATTATTCGATTTGAAGGTAAGTAGACAACAATAATAAACTAATTCTTCTAAGTTTCTCATAGTTAACGAGTCACGAGGAGCGTCACCAATGAGGCTGTTTACAAACTTATTACATTATCTGCAATGTTAATCGAATCATTCAGTTCTAAGCATCAAACTACACTACTGGAACGCGCACTGCTCATGTCTATGTAGTATGATTTGCGAACTAATAACCTACGCATTACGGTTTGCGGACAGTATTAAGTACAGGGATAAGCGGGTAACAACTCTATAGTGTCGTACCGCTTACAATGCTTTAGACGGCTTTTGCCCGCTCAGCCTCAGTAACCGCTATCTCGGACATCAGCTTGGTCTATTGTGCTCAGATCGCAATCCAGTAGTGTTGCGTCATTTGGGAGAGGTTTAGAAATTTAATATGTTTTATAACAAATTATAACAGAAATAGTTAAAATGTAAGACTACGATCTTCCTATATCAAAAAAATAATTTATACTACATTAGTGGTAATTGGTTGCGTGCGACGAAAGAATAAGGAAAATTAAAAGAAAAATATTTTGAGAAAGAAATACAACGTTACAATTTAGAATAATGAGGAATATCTCGAAACCACTCTATACGGGTTGACTAAAAGACGATATCGTTTGGGAATACTGTAAGTGTAATTCTTTGTATAAATTTCGCACTCTGCGGCATGTGTGGGCAGTTCGGATTTTGGTTCGAGGCATCTGGTGGAGCCTTGTGGGATCCCACCACCTCCGAGCCCGTTCCCCAGAGCGTCGTTTGCACGCGCTTTGCTGCAACGACCAGCGCTCTCTCTGCAGACGCCTGCTGTAGCAAGAGCGGCGTCTGTGGAATAACGGCAGTCCGGTCTAGAGATAATCCGCGCTGCGCAAAAAAATTAATGAAGTATTGTTCGTGGAGCTCGCACGGAACTGTTTTAACGCGCTACATCTTTACTTCCACGCGTGCCTTGAAGCAAGGAACAAGGGAGGTGGAAGTGAGAGCTTAGTGCAAGCAATCACCGTAAAAGCGAACAAACAAATTTTTTGATTAAAATATTGCAGTGGTGAATGATGGTGTTAAAGTACTTTACAAATATAAGAACCCGTTCCCGCAATTATCAGTATCCGAAGATAATGGAAATTAGATTGAAATGGGATAGCAGAAATTATGCAGACAATTAAATGACAACACAAATTATCCATCCTTTTTCGGGAACACGAGTAAGTACGAGTTTACAATAATAAATCGTCATCACTTGTGAAGTTACGTGGGTGGGATGAAGAGAAAGTAACAGAAATACACAGGAGTTTTTGTAAAAATCAATTGTGATAATATTAAAACAAGAATATACAGAATGCAAGTTTTTTCTTAATCTACGGTCCCAAAAGAATATTTGTCACTCAATAGAGGAATATTTTACAGTCAGTGTACTCGTAAAAGAAAGACGAGAGAACAATTGGAACAATAGTAAGTGGATGCACAATTTTAACTAACATGTATTTCTTATATTATCTTCATTTTAAGTGATAACGTAAATGATACAGAAGCCTCTTGTATAATATGAGTGTTTTTCATAATTTACATATTTTATCAACTATACAATAAGTCGAATTTATTCCTGATATATTATATCTTTATAGCTATTGTAAATGTTTTGTTTTCAATTTTTTCATTGATTTCAAAAAATTACGTTGACTTAAAAAAATTCTACATTAAAGAAATGACACTATAACCTAAAGTGCAGGACCCTGATAGTAGGTTGCTAAATTATAAATTTATTTTTCTTTAAAGTTCGTCTAATATAATTCATCATACTTTTTCCTTTTGATCCAATTTTTTAGTAATACTTCAGTGAGCTCTCATTGGAAACAAATAGCTACATGAATATAAATATGAATGGTTTATATTACTTCACTGGAAAATGAATAGTCTTACTGTGTTAGTACGTTAAAAAGAAATCATTTACTTGGTATTATATTCAAGTCATGTTCTCTTACTGTACTATGGCTGCATACGTTCATCTTTTTAGACAGCCTGGCTACCAGACATTTACAGGACATGGCGGTAATTGCCTTTAAAATTGGAATACCTGTGGCCAGAAAGCGTCGACGGGTTCAGACAGAATGTGGTGGCTGCTGGGAGGACACGGGGACGAGGCTAGTAGGCGAGTGTAAAGGCCACTCTCACAACAACACACAAAGATAAGAAAAGTTAAAGGGACAAACGATACACAGGGAAGACCATTACTATCTCCCACTCACTCCTTATAAAGAATCAATTAATTCAATGAATGTAACATTTTAACAGCCACATTAAAGTTGCGTACCATCGTGTTCTATAACTAAAACTAATATAAAATTCTGCAGTTCTATTCCAGAATATTATAACACTAATCGAAATTCTAGTATTTTCGAAGAACGTATTAGACGTTAGTCCCTAGTGTCCCACTAAGAAATACGAATGTAATGCTTCTCTAAATGATCATGGATTTTTGTTACCTTTTTTTCTTCCATTCAATCTTACATGGGATTATTTAACCATTTTTGTTATCCATTGCGCCAGATTAAAAAACTGCATACATCGTGTAGTTAATAAAACGTTTCCTCGTTTGTGTAAATGAAAATAAAATTTTAATAGCTCAATCATCTATATTTTTAATTAGGCCAACTATTGTCGTAATTAATAACGCATTTATTTTGTTGACGTATAATAGGGTAAATTTTATGAATTTAGTTCAAAGGGATCGGAAAGTAGTTTTATTATACCAATATTTATTCGTAATTAGTTTAGTTTCTAGGATATGTTGGATAAATATTTCATTCGTAGAGCCCTAAAAGTATTTATTTAAAAACATAATGAATATCGACTTAGCGTTATGTTATTAGATATTACAGATTATTAATTCTTACTAGGCTTAAAAGTAGACTTTTCCGTATGGAAGAGACATAATTTTATGTCCATGATCCTATTTAGTATACTATTCTGTAGAACTAATATTTGAACATCGAGTTATAATTTTGAATTGTCCGAGTAAAAATGCATAAGTACAGTATTGAAGTCATTCTGCAGTATTGTTTCCAACATAGCAATTTAGTGTTTGAATGCATGTATTTGCCTACATTATTATTTAATGCAAAAAAATTAACATTTTTTACAAAGAGACGTACTAAGTGACATTTTGCGAAATAGAAATCTAGAATCCAGACCCGCTAATTAAAATATACAAATATTCTTCGACAGAAGTTAATTGTTAATCAATTGCGATCTTTTTATCAGTACCACAACAACAATATGATAGAATTTATACAATTTGTGACAGCTTGTTTAATGGGTTATCTGCCAATCAGTGACTGGGGAGGTATTTGAATGTCTCGATTAAGGGCGATTTCTCGCGGAAATAAGACAACAACTGCTCCGAGACCATCAGTTCGGCTTGGTATAGAGCGCCTGAACAACTCGTCCGTCTCATAATGGCAGAGTATCGTGCATTCAGAGGAGTTCAATTCTGGCAGCTTTCGACTCTGACATCTGATACTTCTCCGCTGTCTGACTGGGCCAGGAGTCGTCGACTGCCATACGAGGATGATTACCAGCTTCCTGGAGGAGCGTAGGTTCAGTGTTAGTGATTCCGGACGCAATGCTACGGCAAGGGTGCCACTTTATCTGCCACCCCTACTACTAGGGCTATACGTGAACGACGTTCCCTTTGCACCACAGTCTGCTCTTAAATCTCTCTGTTTACCGACTCAGCATAGTACGCGAGAGCCGGCAGTGAAGTACTTAAACCAAATGTGTCGCCTTCTTCTTAATAAATATGGTCTCTTCCTTAACCTTGACAAACTCACGCGGAAACATGGAACACCGTTTGACGCAAACAACAAGCGATGAATAGGAGTGCGGCATGTGCCATCTTGTAACTCGCTCACAAATACATTACATAAAAGTGAATCCTTATCAGTCATACGCATCTCCCTTGGTCCCCCCACGTAAAGTATTTGGGTGCAAAACTCGCTAGGAATCTTTCTTTGTGACCTCTCATCGAATACTAGCATGGAAAATTGTTTTCCAAATTTGAAAGACTATTAAAAGACTATTCTCGGCAGACTAAGCTCTGTAGAGTCTAAGATCGTGCGGTACGCCCTCAAACTTCCTCGTCGAACCCAAAATATAGACATGTACGCCAGCATCCGCATGTCACGAACGCTGCAGGCAGAGATCGCGTNCGGACCGACCTGCGGAAGGTTACACGCCGCCGCTGTGATCTCGCCTACACATTCAGGCTGCTTCCTCCGGGAAGACTGGTGGAGCTGCTTCACACCATCTAATAAGAAGTTAATTTTATGTTTTTGGTTCTGTTTATTTTGGTTTAATTTAAAATTTTAAGTTTTTCATATTTATTAGAGTTTTAAAAATATTTTAGTACAAATCAATAATAAATTAGCCCTTTTCCTGCAACCTAGGGGTCCAAAAGGGGTCCCACAAGGTTTACAAAAATTGAAGAAATAAATAAATGAAATGTAACAGTGCTTTTAAGACTGCAAAGCCAAAGTGAAAGCTTTCCTTTCATATTAACAATAAGCACCCTGAATTTCGGTGGGGAGTTTCAAAATTTTAATACAATTCGCAATTAAAACGTCATAAACATTATTCATCGTTCAACTAACATCATTATTTGAAGAAAAATACAGTGAACTCATATAGTTTACCCTTCAAAGGGTATTAAACACTTGTCAACAGTCTGGGTTTTATTAGCTCTTTTCGCCCAGGGTTATATACTATTCTAAATTATTTTCTAAGTTTCCATATTTCTCTACTTTCGTGTTATTAAATGAATTTTTTTTACAAAAACACACAGTTTTCAGTATTGTATGCTATTGTGTACGTAACTAAGAATTATTTTAAAGTCCAGGGAGAAGGAAAATCCACTTTACACAGAATGCTTAATAAACAAAAGACACATTTAAGACCTCTAATTTCTTGGCTTTTCATTTCACTTTTATGTAATGTATTTGAAATCTAAGTTCTTCACGACGTTTTTATTAATTTGATTCTACGATTTGGTCACGTAGATTATAAGTTCTTGATTGTCCGCCTCACGTAACGTAATTGAACCCTGGCGGACACATTAATAATCTTCAGCCATGCAAGTGAAGATACACATGACTAATTAGCAGTCAATTTAAATTGTTTATCTGCTCTTGTAATTTATCAGTAATAACTATATTTTTCTTCTTGTGTCGCAATGACCCTTAAGATGAGTCCTTTGAAATTTTAAATAATTTCATGTGTTACTTTTTCCCATTTCCATGCAACAGACATCCCAAATAATTCACGTTTATTAATACAGATGAACTCTTGAAAACTATCAACTACGTTGACATCACAGCTTCGTAGGGAAGAAATGTTAAAGAGATAGTACGAAGGCGAGTTTTGGGGAAAATGGCAAGTGAAAGTGGTGATGTGCTAGGTTGACCTAACGGGGAAAGTGCCAACGCAGATAGAGGATGAGCTGACACTGATGTATGAGCGCCTGGATGCCGTAGCCTCCGACGGGCAACGCAGTATCGCAACGTAACATACGTGATTATTAAGGCCTCTTCAATGGCAGTCGACCTTCGTTGTCTTGGAATGGAGATTAGACATATAAAAAAAGAAAACTCCTTTTTGGGATCCTTTCCACTAATACCTCCGTAATGAATTTCCTTAAGCATTTAGACAAGCATTGTTCACATGACACCACTTGTATGTAGTATTTTATTAAACATTATTTTTTTCATAGATTTGTACTCTGAAACGGAACGGAATTGATGGGATGGTCCCTAGCTTGCTTNCTTGCTTGCTTCCGGATAGTAAATTAGTTTATTATCCTCCACGTGATCATACGCAGTTTGTAACAGTGTTTTTGACAACAAAATTTATTTATTATTTATTTAATGATAGTAGCTCAATTTTAAACCTTGAAATTATTGTTTGGGATTAATTAAGTTTCTAAAACTATTAATTAATTTTGTTGACATGGAAAATTGCAGCAAACCTAAAATAGTCGCGTATTATAAGAATATCGTGAATCATGTATTTGAATAATGAATAAAAGTAATTGTCTTTAAACGTTTTCATTTTTTATTTCATTTTGAAGTGAAGCACTCTCAAATTAACTCTTACCTTGAGATTGGCCACATGCGAAAGTGATAAAAAGTAAAAATTTTCATGTTTTTGTCGCTTTGAATAATAAGTATTCATTTATTCATTTATTCATTTATTCATTTATTCATTTATTCATTTATTCATTTATTCATTTATTCATTTATTCATTTATTTATTTATTATTTATTTATTATTTATTTCTTTCTTTCTTTATTTCTTTATTCTTCTTGTTATAGAAGACATTTTACGACAAAAAATTTAATTTGCCAAATTTGAGGAATATTCATTTGAAATTGATTTCTTAATAGGTGGTAACAAAGAAACAGGTAAATATGTACTCACAATACATTGTTCACATTGCGAAATAACCAGGTGTTGACGTACTAATTTAATTATGCAAATACTTATTACTTTTGTTTTCTTAAATAAGCACATATGTATATTATAAATGCCCATTGTACAAAATATTCAGTGGAGTAGTACAATTATTATATCCACAAATAACTATATTCTTTACATTTGGAAGAGTGAAAAAATATTTTTTACTAACGACAATTATTTTCACAACACCATTTTGATTACACCTGGAGATATGACGTGCAAACTAAATAAAGAGTTACAAAATTTCAGATTATAGTAATCTCGTTTCCATAACTATACATGAAATAGAACAATATGTATAATTTAATATGATTCAATATGGATGTATTACGAAATTCATCTCTCTTGTTTGGATACGAGTTTTTTATTACAAAAATTGCATATACTTTTGTTTCAAATCCATTCATAGGTTATTTTATTCACTTTCATGGGATAATGAAGTGAAACCAAAATAATTATAATATTAGACAAATCTAAAAGAAAACTTTTATTATGGATGTACCTCTTCCTTCTACTAACAATTTAAAAAACACAGAACAAACAAAATTCAGAAATATCAGACAGAAATTCAATAGATCTGGAAACAAAATGAAGTAGTAATAATTCACCTCAATGTCAGCAACTGTAGTCATTTGCAAAACACTAAAAGTGCATCTTGCAAGATTGTCATTAACTAGACATGTTCTGACAGAAATGCAGAATTCTGTAATATTACAAACATGCCACCTAACAAGTAAATTTCTTAGTTGGGATTAAGGGTTAATTTTTTCTTTCGACTTGGAGTACAACCCGCCCTAACTAATAGTTTAAACAGAGAAAATACTATTGAACAACAAAATTATAATAATAAATTTTTTTTCAAGGAATCAGTATTTAATGTGATTTGCGCTACAGAGTGACAACTTTCGGTTGCGGAGGTCACTTTATTAAAAGACGACGACACCAGTGAGCAGGGGAGTGATGGATGAGATAGCAAGAGATGCATCACACGGAACATCGTGAGAAGTTGTATGCAACTATCAGAGCACGTTGGATCATATGTACCCAAAAGATTTATTGCAAATCACATATTTCTGAAAATTGTCATCTACACGTGTCGCTCTAATTTAATTTCTATTTATTTATGTATTTCCTGCTGTTTTATTTTATTAGTGTTTGTAGATTCAAAGGTCAGGAGATCACAAGAATGCTTTGACCCTCTTCTGTAAGCTGATGCAAAAGACGTGAATGAACGTCAAAATATTTTAAGGATTTAAAACGTTGTAAAAATTTTATATTTCAATTCTCAATGTAGCATTCAATAAAAAAATTGAGCAGTGATGTTGTACGACTTGTATATCGAGACACAACAGAGTTTAGAAATAATTCCAAAATTGTTTGTCATTTCTCGAATATTAATTAGCATAATACAGTTATATTAAGTATTGATTTATAACTCTTATATTAGTTATAGCTCGAATAGTCTTCGAAACGCATAGAATTGATCTATTTTTGTGATATGCTTTTACCTTCCGTTGAAGAGTTTCTTCCTTAAAGTGCTAAACTTTTGTAAATTGAATCATGTCTTTTATTAAAGTATTATGGCCGCCTTCACTGTTGTGTAATGATACTATCATTTGAAACATTTAGGGGGGCCTAGTCGCTGTGACGGATATAATACCTTAATAACTATTTGATTGAAAATATAGGCGTTGACAATTGAAAAATCCTCAAATTATTGTTTTTATTTTTGTATTGTATTTTTTTCTATCATGTGATTTTATTCATGGCATACTGCACAATTTATGTATCACCTATTGAGGGGTAAAATACTGTTAAAACCGTTGAGAGATGTACAAATACAGTTACTTGACTATAAGTCATAAAAGTTTACAATAATTATGGTAGACCTAAAAGCGCAATCATCGCAATCATCGAAAGCGATATGCCTCGCAAAGCGCATTCGTTTCACACTTATTTTCGATGTGACTGAAATATTGTATTTCATAGAATAATCGGAGACGTACTTTTAGAAGAAATGCAATTCGATATGCACTAATGTGAATGCAAACCTATTCATGGCACATTTTGCATCAGTTTCATAATACAGGTTTTTCCTGTAATGAACTATAGGAATATTAAAGTACACTAACTGAATATAGTTTGGTACGTTTATTTGAAGAAACATTTTCTGTAACAGTCAATAGAGTGTATTCATTATATTATTAAAAGTAAATTTATATTTAAAAATTAATTATAGTTTATTTGCAAAGCACTTCACAAAGAGAACTTCAATCAGATAAATCAAAGACAAACTATCAACCATTAAATTTATAAAATGCATTTTAATAAAACTTTAATAATAAATACGGTACTTTGTACGAAAATTACATACCAATACATCATAAAATTAATGAGCAAACATTTTATTTGAGGTCTGAGATTTTTAGATATAAATTCACCCAGTACTTTATTATCAAGTTAGTTACTCATAGTTGAACACAAAACGTTGTATTCCATTCTTATTAAATTATATAATTTTTGTTTATTTATATAAAACAATATGTTTGTTTGGGCGCATAGCCAACGCAACGAAATCGTTAAAAGTAAAACAAACGTATTTCAATACTTAACGAATTGAAGGTTGTTAGTGAACTAATGGCCGATTCCATAAATATTATTAAAATATTTGTCGTGACGCCACCTCGAGTATGCCCAACTAAGCATGTTAGAATGGGGTCAGGCGCACTAACAGGCGAGACTAGGTTACGAGGTTGTGACGTCAGGCTATAAACCGTATAAATGGGGTAAGATCAGAGGATCTCGCCAACACTCTACACTCTTTACACTCTCGCCACCTGGCCTGCCAGCCGGACCGGGCCTGCCAGCCGGACCGGGCCTGCCACCCGGGACCTCTTATAGTCAAGTAACTATATTTGTACGAGTACATCTCTCAACGGTTTTAACAGGATTTTACCCCTCCGCTCCGACCGAGCTACTTACTGGTATCCGCCGAACCACGATAGCCTGACGAGCATGACCTCGCCAACACTTCTCTCTGGGCCTGCACCCCATCAACCGTCTTTGTGAGTATTAAACCCCTCTTACGCACTATGAGTTTCTCTGGAGCTAACCACCCGACCTCCACCCCCCTTTTCCCCCCTTTGCCGTGTCCAACCTCACAGCTCAGCTCGGCCAAACACGGAGCTGCGAGCAAGTCCACGACAATTTGGTGTCAGTAGTGTGGGGTCAGTTCCTTTCGAAACCTCGGGAAATGTAAGTTGACAACGACTTAGTGTCAGTAGTGTGGTTTGAGTTCGTTTTTGAAACCTAAGGAGATATCACGACTAGTTGATGTGAATATTAGTAGTGTGGTTTGTTTGTTTTTTTTCTCTCTCTCTCCGTCAAGTAAGGTATCTGGGAGTAGATCAGATGAGGGTTGTGAGAAAAATTATTGTTATTTTTTTTAACATGTACAAGCAGCAGGGAAGAGGGTACCATTATTTCATGGAAATTCATATGAGCCAGCAAGGTGAATCAGAGTAATAGAACATGTAGAATTCAGGTCATTGAGAATGCGCAAGTCTTGC
Source organism: Laupala kohalensis (assembly GCA_002313205.1). Lineage (NCBI taxonomy): Eukaryota > Metazoa > Arthropoda > Insecta > Orthoptera > Trigonidiidae > Laupala > Laupala kohalensis. Next base: position 279,052 of record NNCF01130322.1, on the reverse strand, counting down.
AATGTCGCGGAAGTGTAGGTCAAGTGTCGTACGTACAAATCAGATGTAGAATCACAACAGCCATAGGGAAACCAATCCCTTCTCTCAAAAATCCTTTTTTGTTAAATTAAAAGAGTACTCATAGGGTGTATTATTGTGGAATGTGTTTGTCAATGCAATTTTGGGGGTATTGTGTCTCTGTGCTTTTCTGAGGTGAAGTGAAAACACACACGAGTATACACTAGAAAAACAACAATAATCTTCCGATGTCCTGGGAGAAAAACGGAGAACATACTATAATGGATTGGGGAAGTACAATTAATGTATTAGAAAATGAGGAGTCAAGTTCTTTTGAAGAAAAGGTCTCATCGAAACCAACTGGGGTACCGATGGCAGGTTTTGGTAATAATGTGCTTTTGATTCCGAATTTTTCTGGG
>NNCF01130322.1:258688-271730 GCA_002313205.1 Laupala kohalensis | reverse complement strand
CGAGCATGACCTCGCCAACACTTCTCTCTGGGCCTGCACCCCATCAACCGTCTTTGTGAGTATTAAACCCCTCTTACGCACTATGAGTTTCTCTGGAACTAACCACCCGACCTCCACCCCCCTTTTCCCCCTTTTTCACCCCTTTGCCGTGTCCAACCTCACAGCTCAGCTCGGCCAAACACGGAGTTGCGAGAAAGACCACGACATATTAATTCCCTGCCATATTACTATATGGTAACTTGTTAAAGCACTATATATTCTTAATGTAATAAGAATATATAGTGCTTTAACAAGTTCCGCTCCACCCCCCAGGGGACTTACATCTAGTAAGTACGTGTTTGGCAAACACGGGGCCCCGAGCTGAGTCTGGCATTACTTCCACTTACTTGTGCCAAGCTCCTTCCTTTCTCTTTCCTGACCTTTCTTGGTCACCTCTTGTTCTTTTCGATTCAGACGCTATTAGGTTGCGAGGATTAGGGTATCTTTCATTTTCCTCTCTTCTTCTGTTTCTTCCTCTTCTTCTTTTGAGATATGTTTTGATATATTGCAGTTCAGGAGGGTTTTTAGTGGGTATGGTCGAGTCGTTCGGCGAATCCCACACGCGGGGAGAGTCATGTGGGCTCTCCTTAGTGCGTAACTGCATTTTCCCCACCTGTTCAATTATGGCTCTAATGACCTCGATGTCGACGAGCCGTAAAGTCCCACAAAAAAAACGACAGAGGAGTCCTAAATAAATTATTATTTGTGTCATGCACATGGAAACTGAATAAGTTAAATGACCTAATTCATTTGTATCAATATGCTGCGCTAGCAAATAAATTTAAAAAAATGATAGATTCCATACTTAACTGCAGGGGGTTTCGGAAATATATTTCCCAATTTATGTAGAATTGAACCAGATAACTGTGCAGGGTCATTTACCTACTTAGTAGGTTATCATTGAACCAAAATTCATCATAACACCAAAATGACTCCCTGCATTACGCTTCACTCAACCATTCGTATTACGAATTTGTTTCATTTGTACTTTGTAAACCTTTGCTGTCACAAAACCTTAGCCATATTGTCAGCCATATCTTTCCAAAAACTAACATAAAACACAAGTATAAAAATGGAGAGTATTACTATTACAAAGAACCGAATTATAATGTAAATTATATTTCAAGTTCTCATAATTTGGGAAAGTAACTTTCAAATAACTCATAAAACTATTTGATAATTTGTTAGGCCCGACGAGAAAATAAAAATATTTGAAGTAGTTATAAAAATACACTAAAATACTAGTCATTGATATAAAATAGATCAGCTTACGCATCTGATGTCCATTAGTTTCTCTTTTACGAATACGACCCATTTGTTTTAATTTTGGGTGTCATGGAATTTTCAGAGCTCACTGGCAATCTTGTACATACTTCATTGACGATCATTTAACAAATAAGGAGTGTGTTCATTTCATTTTGTAATCATTACAAGTATTGAACAATATTGTTTCACATCTATTTATTACTAAAATCATTCCTGTATCCTAAAAATTTCCCAAAATAGGTTTTCGATGTTGTATTTTATGTAAAATCAGATCCCCAGCCAGGAATTTATTTCAAAGGGGACCCAGACCTAACAAAAAATATTGTTGTAAACTTTAAAATTATTTTACTTCTGAAATAATTTTAGTTTGTTCAATAGCATATTTCCTGTTAATAACTAACAAATTATTTGTGTTGATTTGTGTGCTGTTGAGCCCACGACGGTGAATCACATGGATGAACCATTTTGGTAACGCAATCCTCGCCTCTTGATTCCGGTTCGCATAATGAGGTTCTCATGCGATATAATAACCACTCGTTGATATGATCCTAACTAATTATTGATTGTTGTAGAGCAATTCAATCAGATTTACAAAGAAATGTATGAATAGATAGAATAGGAATGATTCGCTATGCGTTGCAAATAAATGACAATGTTTTGCAAGAGGTCTTGTAATGAACCTTAGAAGATGAGGCGGTCTCATAATCACGACCACAAGAAATGTAAATTAATTAATTAATAAATAAACGAAAAAAATAGTCTACCTGCAGATTTCCCGCGTCGCTCTCAACGCTTTTAGTGTTCTCCATAACCTACCCTTCGTGAGGGTCCAGTTCAAGTATGTGTAACATTCAACCCCAGTACTAACTCCGACATGAGCATGTGACCCTGCAGTCAGTATCACAGCGAAGCATGCCCTCCACAGCTAGCGTCACAACAAACTATTCGTGCGCAATTCAATCAAACGCATAGTCCGCTGTCACAATAGCAACTAAACTATCGATCTATTGTGTTCACCCTGGCGCGATCCATCAGACAGCGCAGATATTCTACGAGGAGCCGACTCAACTCTCCCCTCACAACGATGTGTGGTACTACGGCGTTGTTACAAACCAAACGTTTGTAAGGGGTTTTTATTTATTAAGACCAGGTCAACGCAACCATGGCAGTGGAGAGAAGGCTACTATTAAGCACTTCACCTCACCAAGTATACATTCTCGTGATAACGAGATTCGCATTCAGAATCGTAAGATCTAATGCAAAACTGTAATTCCTCCCAAGTGGGGACCACATCGGGAAAACCTCTCGATGGATTCAAAAATCCTGCGCTTATACAAGGTTTTTTATAAACCAACTTTAGTTTATTCAAGCAGGTAATTTGTAAATATCAATTAGTTGAAGTCTGGGGGGCGTTCTCGAAAACTCGAGAACAAGGGGCTTTTTTTATACTTCGTGGAGATTTAACAATCCCACTTCACCTTTTGCAAACATCCACTATAGTAATTCTGTATAAATTGGGAAACGGGATACCACGGGAATATTATGTGAACAAAGGTTCATATTTATAATTATTTAAACTCTGTTGAAACTGTTCTTCACAGAGCGTTGGTCGCACACAACGACCAACTTCAAATTTGCAATTTCTATGTCAAGTTTGTCATGCAGTATATGTAGTNATATAATAAATGTGAATTTGTTGATCCGAAGCGTGTCCATAAAAGAATCCTATCATACATAACCTTCCACATGCTTGTTGAAACAAACAAGTCCCCCCCTATATATTGTTTATGTTTTACGACGAATGGTTATTCGTTCGTAACAGGCGTAGACATAATTAAAATATACTATGAATTGAAATGAATTTATTTTCGTTATTATCGCTATCCTATGCAGCGACTTACGTATATCAAGTATTTTCATTACACTATAGGTAATTTAGGGACGGACCCGGACTTTTCTTTATTGCTTACGTTCCTGCGTCAAACAGAGTTGTATATTTGTTTAATTTCACAAAAATAATTTGATTCAATTTACCAAAAAATTTAAACGATTTACGTGAGTCTAATAAGCACCTATTCAACAATGACTAGTTCTTACTGGGGGTTCTTTCAAAAATATTTTCCTGGCAGAACCAACCCTACAATTACATTCAATATCTAAATAAGTAATTTATGCAATTTACATATGAAAAGTAATTTATGGTAAACTATGCACACATAAAAACTATAATTAACCATACGTACAGTGACCATTATGGATATTTTATCGTAAACTCGTCAAAATTCAGTCAATAAAAAATGCGAAATCACAGTTGTCTGTAAATGTCAAAAAATGTTTGTAATAAAGAGTGACTTCTGTTGAATGCCAGAAATAAGATAATACGTCCCGTAATTTCACTTCAGCGAGACATCTATTATTAATAAGTCTAACATATATAGCCAGTAGTTTGCATTGACTTTTACGAAACACAATTATATTTAAAAATTATATTAGTAAATACTACAAACGACCATGTTTATAAGCAGACCAATTTATTTACAAAAAAATGACTTCATATGTCAAGGAACTAAAGTGGGTTTGTTGTAGACACGGTGGTCGAATAAGGTCGTCGAAATATATTAAAATAAGTGTAATAACTTTAAATCTGTTTATTTGTGATGTTATCCCCACTTAACCTACTTAAATGAGAAAAATCTCATCGCGTGCGAACGATACCATCCTTCGTTGTTCCTCACATGGTCTGTACATCTGTTATCAACAGATAACCAAATGTCGAACAACACAGAAAATATATTGGGGGCGCTAGTAATATCTCAACTAGCTTGGGGAGATAAATGAGTTGTAAGTTCTTTACGATATCACTTTCATGAGAAACACAAATCACATTTATTACAGACAAGTAATACTTTAATACATATAGTACTTAGAGACTACGAATGCAGAATTACATTGAAAAGGAGAAATTATAATATTGATGCTGACTGTTGTGAGCAGCCAGCTACTTCGTGAAACATATATCAACGAAGTATAATGCCTACAAAATAACATTACCTCAGACGAGGCTGCCGTTTTGTTTAAGTTTTATACAGAATGAATAAAGTGGCATTTTGCAAAGTTGAGGTACGACTCATTGAGTCAGTACAAAATTAACTGCCTTTCCTCGAATTTTCAAGGAAATTCCCCCCATGTAATTCCCATGTTAAACAGTTTAAAGACCCTTTTCATAGCAAGGGAAAAAATAACAATTATATGAGGTTCCCACTACACAGTAGGGGACACATTAGAAAAAATGGAATTTAGAATTAAAGTTCCAAAATATACATAATAAATGTTCTCGTTTGTACGAGCGAATACTTAAAGCACATTGTTGTGGTGCGTAGATAATGGCTGCTTCTGGCCGCAAGGTTGAAGGTTGCTAGCGCATGGCTCCAACGGGCATATGCCGGTCTCGTTATCGGACAGGCTGCTGAAACTTGGATATCTATATGAGTATTTTGACTCAAGAATATTGAAGTTTTGCGAATTGTACGCAGGATTGACATGACATTGTGATGATTATGTTAATAACAAGAATCATTGTCCATAGAATCCGTGTTACACAAATTAATAATATAACACTGTAAAAACACTAATCCCTATGAACGGGATTCACAACGTAGAACGTAGAACTGTCTCATTACGAAACAAAGTGAATACTTAGTAGCGACTGGCCGTCTGGCGTACGACTAAGTGAGTCGCAGCATCGCGAGCACTGTACTGTCTGGCGTACGACTAAGCGTGTCGCAGCATCGCGAGCACTGTCCTCACTCGACTGATCGCGAGCACTGTCCTCACTCGACTGATCGCGAGCACTGTCCTCACTCGACTGATCGCGAGCACTGTACTAACTCGACTCATTGTTGAGAGCCTGTAAGCGCGGTTTTTTATAGAGAGTTCTCAGACTTTCTACATCAAAACATGTTCAGAAAGCAAGTCATGGACTTTGCTTACGTAATGTTCCTTTGCAAAGGTTTGGTTTGCAACAACATCTCTCATTGAACTTCCTCGGGTCTCCGTAACTCACTGGTACATTACCTACCGACTACAACTAAATCATTTTCCTCTTGTCGTAAGTCTCAAATCAACCGTATGATGCGCTTACTCTCCATGTCTCTCGTCTAGCAATGGCTAGGCGGCGCGAAATTCAAATTTTCACAATTCCTCGAAACATAATATTTTTGTACACTTATAATCGCCGGATGGCGATGTAAAATTAGAATTTATCATGACATCTTTCAGAAAAGGACGAATTCATTTACAGAAAAGGATAATCCTCGTGTTTTGGGTATACAGGGACTATTACTAGATATACAGAATCTGCTTCTAAGGTGTCTTAACGAAAGCCAAAAGTAACGTAAGAGGTGTCTTCACAGGTTAATATTCGTATATGCTTCCGTTAAAACATCCCTACAGTCACTTTTCTTATTCTTTTCATGCAGTCATTTTATTCATCATTGATTTTCCTCAGGCGCGTTCATCCTTCTCATCTCCGAGGAGATTTGTTTTAATTTTACAATGAAGCATTTGAGCATATCATAAATGTTTCTATTATTATACAGAGAAATAAAGTCATGATATAATAATACCACAGTAATATTGCTCTACTTATCTCAAATACTGATCTTAAAATTTTGCCACCCGAAATGTTTTATTATCTGCAGCAATAAGTTAATATTTGCTTTCATCTTTACTTTTTGATGAGCACAGTCCTGTCACAATGACTGTACATTGTTGCTATTGTTTACACAGATAGGTAAAAGGTATTTTATACAACAAAGACTAATTGCTTCTTGAAGGCCTTTCACTCTTTCGCTCAATAGATAACATTTTGTGAATCTCCCTTTTTCTTCCATCTATTCAAACCAATTTGCACCAGCGAAATTATTTTTTGAACTTTATAACAACTGTAATCAAACTATAATATACTACTTCATTATAATTTGAATTAAAGTATAAAATGAATTCGTATTGTGTCAAGTTCCAAAGCTGTCTCCCAGGTGTCACTACTCCATTATTCAAAAGACAACGCAGAACGTGGTTAATTCGTGAACTACTTTACAAGTGAAGGTACTCGTGGTCCGATATCGTTATAAACGCTTCTCATTATTGTATTACTGATGATGTTTGCCGTCTGCTCTTCTGATATGATAGGAAAACGACTTGAGGTTTTTAGCAGACAGTTTAGTTTTGACTCAGATTAATAAAATAAAGTACATGTGTAAAAATATTGATAAAACAATTTGGAATATAAACATAAAACTAATACTAAGTTTCGCCTCTTATGCGCAATATCGTCAGGTGAGCTAGTTCATGTGCTAACGAGTGTGACTCGCTGGTCCATCTGGCAATAAGACGCATTAAAATAGAAAAGAAAAACTAGACAAAGAAATAAATGCAAGAGTATTCGTGCCTTGGAATGACCCAGTGAATAGACAAAGAAATCACGACCATGGCCAAAATAAATTTAAAGAAGTTGTATATGCCATTTACTGGTTTCATGACGCAATGGATCAACAAATTTAGTAGACTACTATTCCCATGCTGGTTGCGAAATCTACGCATGAGCATACTATTTGTATTATCTTTAACATTTTTCTTTTTACTCTTTGTATGGCAGATTTCACACACTTGAAAATCTTTGATTCGACTTACAAAGAATGGAGGCACTATTTTTCTTTCTTTGTGTATTCTTTTCTTTATCTCTTGTGTCACCCATGGTCTCTAGACGTTTGAGTGCTTTTAACCTCCAAAGCACCCTACCTTTTTCACTTTTTCAATATGATATCGTTCTCTGTCCAACCAATTTCTCTTAGTAGTTTTTCATCAGTAACAAGATAACCTTCTCTATTTCTATCTGGAGTTATTCGTAAATGAATTATTTAATTCTCTTTCAATGTTCTCTTCAGGACCACATGTTTGTGACTTATATTTGGGTAATGGAACATTCACATCAACGGGGGGAGTCGAATGCTGGCCATCAAGACAGTCTCTCCAATCACCGACCGCAACTGGAGATCAGGACTCCTGGATCGTAGCCTTCATTGCATGAAAATGTGTTTTCAGGAAAATATAAGATTCCCATTTAAATTCTTGTCTGAACGTTTAACAATGAATTTAATCAACTATAAATCAATTCATAACGTATCATTCGTTCGAATTGTGATGTTATAATGAGGCAATATTTCAACGTTCCATCTCCACTTTCATCAGATCAATATATATAAAATTAGAAAGCAAGATTTCCTTAGATAATGTATACCATATATAATTTTCTCTTTCGTGTTTCCTTATGCGTCAAATATGAAGCTGACAGTAAGAACAAGTACGTCACTGAAAAGAAACGTTCCATTACCATAATCTCACGCTCTAAAATTAGAAATTACAGTGAGAAGTTTTCTCACATTTTGTTACATCTCCTCCGGGCTCTTAGCCCAAGAGGAAGATCTTGCGCCTATAATGAAATTACACTTAAGTAACACGAGTTACGCTATCTATAAGACTGAGATAACACAAAATGTCTCGAAATAAACTATCCAAGAAATTTATTTTTAAATTAAAATTCCAAATGTGTTAAAAATTAAGTTTATCCAGTTGGTCAGAACACCAGAAGAAGTTAGTTTTAGATATTTTTTTTCACTTTAGGTGTTTCATTTGATAGTCTTTTCGATCACATATAATACCCAGAAGTTTTAAGGGGCTTCTTGAAACTCGTCGTATTCAAACTATTACGAGTAAGGAAGAAAATATATTTAAGAAACCGCTCATAAATTGCGTCGTCAGTTTTGACCGATTTTCAGACCTTGGATGTGTAGCATTTAGGTAGCGTTTCGATTAACTTTCCTGATACTTTACGTAGATTTCAAAAAAATATTTGAAATTTGAACTTGAAATAAAAAACGTTCCAAATACTGTGGGACAGTGCCTGGTGTGTGAGTCATTATTGGTCACCAATCTGTCCGAAGAGCGTGTTGAGAGGGTGTGTTTATTTCCGAGAAGCCCCTTCATTTTCGTGGTATCACGTCTGAATGGGAACACTAAATTAGTGTATAGAAAGAAATGAAATCTCGAAAAAAATCAATCACGAAACGATTTTACTGAATCACATTTTTTTAACAATTAACTTTTGAAATACTTGTGCGAGTGTATCGTTTAATTTTCATTCACTATCTCAATTCATGCAATTAATTTTGCTTTATATCAACACATATTATTTAAATGTTTGTAAAATTGTAGTTAAACTACTAGTTTCGCGCAGCAATAGCAAACGTTTCCAGATCATTAAAAATGAGAGACATTTGAAAATTTTTCCAGCGTTGCATAATATATTTCGTGAACCTAATATGTGTCACACCCTAACCCTCATACATCAAATTATCGTGATATGTTTTGATGATTTTTTGTGATTACAACTTAAATGTTCACAACATTAAAATAAAACAATATTAGTGTTTTAACGTATCAGTACTGCAAAATAACAAGGAACAGTAAAATGTATACATACCATATGTTAAAGATGCAAGATACTTCATGAATATATGACAATTATGAAAAATAGAAATGTGGCAAAGAGAAGAATATTGCCCCTTACTGGCACGGATGATAGAGAGCAAACGTATTTTTATTTATTATTTATATTTATAATTGAATCTTACTGCTTAAGATTGGTCTTGAATTTAATTAAAACCAACCTTGCTTGCTCGTATTATCTTCTTTATTATATAAATTGTCGATAGTGGAAGTAGCGTAAAACTATGCAATGTTCTGGTTTGTTTATTTCAAAGAGGTAGTATCTTGTTCACAGCTCGCGTCAAATGATTCCGAACTGTCTGTGGAACGCAGTACGCATTTCCGAGAACTCATTTACGCGTGTACGATAAATATATTTTTTAGTGAAATGAAAACGAACTGTGGCATTCAGAGATATGAAGGAGTACATTCCAAAACTACGTTCACAAATTTTTATCTCTCTTTTCATGTTTTCCTTTGGTGCTTCAGGATTTTTTTTAACCTGACGCCCACTCGAAAATATTTATTTTACCTTCCTCCTGCTTTTTCAATTATGTGCTCACTATTTTTATGTATGATTGCAAGCGTTGTCGCAAAATTTCCGCTCTATATTTCGACGAAAAAAGGCACGTACTTTACAAAGTAAATAGAAAAATTGTGAAGAACCGAAGGTGAACAAACAGTAACTATGTAGGCTGAAATGACTCTAGTAGACCGACACCGATAATGGAAGTCAAATAATGGGCACGCGATGCATCAATGTGGTGCCGAAGAACAGGATGGAGGATACACGATTGTCAGCGGGTGGGGTGAAACAGCAAAGCAACACATGACTATGTTTAGTACACGACAGAGTGATCTGAGAACAATTGACAACCCAGTAACTACAACTTACAGAGTGAGCAGAGTAAAGATTAAAAAACCAACAGAGATGACATACAAATAAATAGCAATATGTAGGAATTGTAGAAGGGAAGAAACAAATTTGCAATATTTTACGTTCCATATAAGTCCATGACCAGATCGTATATTTGATTGTAATACACGACTCGATAGTTTTTAGTATTTTCAAAATTACTATGGAGACTACATGGTCGTTATCATAAGGTGATCATTATTTCCGAGCTGTATTAAATGTCTTAGTCCTTATCCCAAACAAGTAAGTTAATAAGGGAAATAACTAATTCTACAGCTTTTGGACACGTCTTCGCCTTTTTGGACAAACATTTGGACATAATTTTCATTCTATGATTCATAATACGCCATTCAAAATAAAAATTAAGACTCAAATACACATAAATAACAAATCGGATGTAACAGTCAAATGAGATTATGACGAACAGTTAAATAAGTTAATTGGATCGATACGTTCCTTGTCGATCTTCCCAATGAAAACAACTTACGGATTTTAAACATAGAATAACTCTCGTCAAATTCACGATCATTGCTGTTTTTTGTCACAATCAATATTTGACAATTTTTTAGTTATTTTACAATTTTACACAGCGCGCGTTCATTACGCATATATTAGATCTAATACATAACTGAGGTTGTTCCTTGAGAAAGCAAAAAATCTTTCTGTGGGTTAATAGTTACACAATATTATTATGAGCCCTATATTATCCCCAACCAATATGTAAATTTATACCATAATTTCCAAATGGCACTTTCTTCTCAATTTCAAGCTTAAACATAACTTATTTTCATCTCAACGTACAAACAAGATAGAGTCACTTTTTAAGTTATTGAAGAGTTCAAGTTGTCATCAGTCAATGTTTGGATTAAAGCACTACCACTTTATATGGCACTACGAGAATAGTCTGCGACACTCTAAAATCGCGGTTATAACTTTTACAGAATGAAAAAAAAAAGTTGAAGTTTTGCTGGTAAATAAATAGAAGTAGTTTATCACCTCATTTCATAACACAACATAGTTTATGTGGAGAAATGGGTAGAGCACGTCATCTTTTACGCACTTCAAGGATATTGTGTCGCGCCGAGATATTTCGTTGCCACCTAGATCACAATGGGGAGAGCAAGTTCTTTCCACCTGGATTTTCGTGATAAAAATGTTCTTTCCCGGATTTTTCTTTACTCCATGCGGTAGAATATTCATAACGCGGAATTATTTTCATTTCTCCCTCCGTCCCCGGTGTTCGTTTGTCTAACTCTAACACGTCTTCTCATTTCGTTTTCGTCCCTATGGCACCGCGCCCGCCGCTAGGACGCACATCACTTCTGTATACACTTCGCAGGAGCCACGCCTCTCCTACTCATTCCTCCTCCACCCTCTGACATCACTTGCTTCCGCTCTACGGGGAACTCTGCGTTGCTGTGATTAATCCGAATCACGCGTCACGATAGAAATGTTGGCGCCGTTCATGTATATCACAAGACGTTTCAAAACAGACATCCTACATCTCATGCTTAGTTATCAAGTTGATACTAGAATGAAACTAAAATTCTCTACGATAATAAGGATCTTTACTTTTATTAAGCAAGATATATGTTATATATGGCAGAAATTTCTTTCCCGCTTGCTTCATACAGGCAAGTTTAACTCGTTTCAATACTTAAATCAAACAATGAAAACAGGACATCAGAACATGTTAGAAAAGTATATGAAAACCGCAATCAAACGTCATGTAACTCACACTTCACTATGAATAGTGTTTGTTCCAGAATGCTCAGATATGTCACATCTGTCAATTGCCAGGACTCAAGTAACATCCTTTTCAAATAAATGAGAAACTTCTGTTCTTTGTGTAATTTTTAAATGCTGTTATCTCGGAAAGAAATAGAGTCAACAATGAAGTAATTGGAAATCGCTGACTTTTTTAATCCTCTCAAGTGCGACACACGAGGGGGTTTCACTCTGTCTTGTTATACAGAAAAAGAACCATAGTTTTGTGGTAAATTTGGATTTATGTATATTATTGTCCAATTATTATCATTTGTTTTAACTGCAAAAGAGAGGAGAGTTAATTATGAAAAATGAATGGGATTTCTTACAAAGGAAGAAAGTATATGGTATCTTCAAAGAATATGTTACACTGATAGAGAAAAAAGGAGATATTCTAAACACATGATAGAAGACAAAGAAAAATGTTGAAAACAAGACAAAAAGATAATGGGACAATTTATGAGAGATGAGAAAAATTGGTTGTACATTTTGAGATACCCTGTTGTTGTACAAACCGTAACGTCAATGATATCTGACAAGATATGACTAAAGAGAAGATAGATAAAATAAAGTGAATAGGAAATGCAAATGAGCCTTGTAAAGTCGTACACATACCATACAAAGTGTAATCGATGACAAAGATTTTAGAAGATAAAGAGAAATTTAGACGAAATGAATGTTTCTGCGTGAGGTATAGTTAGATGAAACAATACTAAATGTGCAATAGTAATCATAAAGTAGATTATTGGACACTTCGAATACATACATTTGATGTTCTTATGGAATAACTGATTAATGTTAATCAATTTTGACAATATTTATATAGTCATATTTATATTTGCAAACCTTTGAATTCCACCATTTCCTCGTCAACGAGATAACTGTCTGAGTACCGTTTTTTTTCTCGAAAGCACTGTTAATCCTTCATGTTCTGTCTTTTCGTGATTCATAATATGTAGTGAAGCACTCTATGTGCTTTTGAAATGTGATGTTACCATTGCAGCGAAGAGAATAGTAGGAATACTTCGGAATCATAAGAAATTTAAGTTACGAAAGAATCTCTCTTCCTTACACTGCCGAGCGAATGGATGTTTGGAAGTGTACACAAAAAAATTGCGAGTGTTAAAAGCAGAAGACATAAAGNTTAAACGATGTTACCACATCTCTAGACAGTGGAGAAAATCCTCAGGGTGTTTTTCTTGACTTATCCAAAGCTTTCGATGTCATCGATCACGGAATTCTCCTTACCAAATTGCATTCTTTAGGCATTCGTGGACTTCCACATCAATGGCTAACTTCTTATTTAAAAGATAGATATCAACAAGTAGAAATATCCTATATTAAAATTAAATACTTGAGCGTTGTCTTTCAGAAACAAAGCCACTTACTTGCGGAGTACCCCAAGGATCAATTCTCGGCCCTAAACTCTTTTTATTGTATGTGAACGACATGTCATCATCCACATCAGATTGCAAAATGGTACTTTTTGCTGATGCAACTAATTTACTT
>NNCF01130322.1:246902-258634 GCA_002313205.1 Laupala kohalensis | reverse complement strand
TTTTTGCTTAAAATTACAAACATATTGACATTCTATTAGTATTATAACTTGCAGCTAACTTTTTATCTTATCTAGGAATTTTTGCTGAATTTTTTGAATCCGCCTCTGCCTTAGGGCCCTTGATTGGAATTGATGGGATGGTCCCTTACTTGCTTCCGGAGAGTAAATTAGTTTTTTTTCCCTCCACGTGGTCATACGCAGTTTGTACTGTTTTTTGACAATAAATTTATTTATTTATTTACATTAGAAATGCAATTCCACAAAACATTAAGAATTAATATATAGCCAGAGCACCTCAAGAGAATGAATTTCTAACGATGTTTATATTTATAACGATTTTTTATGGATACATCAAGTTTATTATTAGTATACACGTATAGAGAAAACGAATTGTAAAATATAAATGGTGGAGCCTCAAAAATAACAAGTGGAATAAAAATATTTATCACGTCTCGAGTAGAGATTATTCTAACAAGTGAACACCGAAGCTGTACTGCTTCTTGACACAGGGTTTCACTCAAGATGCATTAAGCGCAGAAATTCCAAGGACTTGATATTGTGTGGACAATTCAATAAATTAATTTTATCTTGAATTTTTCATTATTTTCAATTTTTGATTTTTGTGTGTTTGTTAAAAAACAAAATCAAAACTTTTACATATTTCTTGGAATTGCGTTTAAAATGTCCGTGTGAACTATATTATGTATATAATTGTTAGATCTGAATAATTATTTAAGTATTATCACACGTTACTCTATTTCATGTTCCATAATTATTACACATTTTAACTTCTGAGTGTAAGATTGCAATATGTATGTATACTCTGCAAAAGATTTCATAATAAAGAAACTAGCGGTGTAGACCATATATACGTTACTTCAAATTTGAAAACAAAATAAATATTCAGAACATTTTTTCAAAACATGTAACAACATATCAGTCTTATAAATATCGTAAAAGTGTTATGTAAAAGTAATTTCGTTGAAGTCAGAAATTGATATATTTTTGTATCTGCAATGCGTTGCTGTCCTATGTATTTCATCGTTATCACATCTTTCATTTCAGTTTACGAAAAGTTTATTCTACGTCTGTTTGACTCATTTACACTGCTAAATATTATTCAAACCTCTTGAAATAGTAAACTAGTGTAGCAGGCAGAAATTATTTTACTACGTCCATATCAAACTTTCTAGCGAAATACCGCTAATGCGGATGTAATGCATACTAATTGTACTTTTATGTAGAGAATATTTAAAGAAGATCGTTGCAGTCGTTTTTGAGAAACCTTCAAAATATTGCTTTGACCTTCATGTAAAGCACCCTTTGTTGTAAAGTAAAAAATAGAGCACGTGCATCGACAACAAGTATTTTCTACCGTCAATACGAAATGGGAATGAAATAGATTCATCCATTTACTCAGAACCGCTGCGCACAGACGTTAAGACGGACGTACAGACAGACAGACGGATGGACGTTATGCCAAAAACAAAACTGATATTTCTGTCGAAACCTCGCTTTCGATTTTTTTCACGATTACAATACTTTCTGTATACTATGTATATGAGAGTAAAATTTCTTTAACACTCCATAATCGCCGTATCTCATAACTAAAGTGTAACGTTTTGCAAACCTCCCATTTTCTCCCGTCATTATATCATAATGAATATTTAAAAATGAATTAAATATGTATTTTAGGAGTTTAATAATATAATTATGAATACATAATAACAGGGGCCATATATTAAGATAAAGTAAAGCGAAACGTTAAGTATGTTATATGCTTAGATGTCAACGGAAAGAAATATATAAAAACTTTAATCTGCGACATATTTAAATGAGTTTGTTCACAGGACTGGAGGAGAAGTAAACGCACAACTCATGTCGAGGTAGAATTTACTCGGAACTTCTTCTACGAGTGAACACTCAATGTTGATATTAGAATATTCTAATTTTATTACTTCGAGTAAGAAAAAAATGTATTAGACTGATTGTTTCAGTGAATTGTGTATCAACCCGTATGTCTCTTCAAATCCGGTTTGATCCTCTATTCGATGGCGTATTGGATGGTACTGTTACCATATAATATTGGACAATAAAATATGTATATAGATCATGAACACGTAAAATCTAACGACATCAGAACAACTTCTACAATGAATCTGTGCGCAAAGTTTTGTATTTAATGCGCAAACACACTAATTTATTTAAATATAAAATTTTAATGTCATCTTTAGAACTATTTGAATTCGTTGATAGTTTCTTGTGGATTAGATATTCAAATTAAATTAGAGTGCTGAAGTACTGTGTTGAATACTAGAGGGTTTCAGAAAAATTTCATAAGCAGTGTTTTATTTTCAGTACAATCCTGAACGCGTACCCGTAAACTTTGTGTCGTAACAAAAATGGTGAAATATCTAATTAGTTGTTTAAAAGCGTGTCCTTGGTGCTGCCATCGTAGCTAGATTTTTTTAATTATTGCATTGGGTAGTATTGGAAGATTAACTCTTATCGATAAATGCCCATCATATCATATAATATCTCAATCCCGTTTGATAGGACTACTCCTTAGCAAGTGCTTGCCGTTCATCGAAGGAATTTCCAAATGTTTAAACACTTTTGGAACTTCGATGAAGTATTATTTTAGTCCATTGACTATGATACATATTATGGCATTCTATGTTTTTTTAATTTTAATTTACTACAACCATTTACCTGGTAGTTTCAAAGAAAGTGTAGACTGCGAAATCGGTGTTCGATATATGGGAAGTTTCAAGTACTCACTGGTTAACTTCCTAGAAAAAAACAGTCTTTTAGTAGTACTAGACAAGCGTGGAATTTACAGAACAACACAGCCATGGCAATGAGTTCACTGCAGTAGAATAGGTCTAAAGCTAACGGACGATGAAGTGAGGAAATTGTTGGCTGACCACAAAAGCTACACTGTCCATGATAATTGTCCACAGAGTTCACGCCCGACAAACTCCCTACACATGTGCTCCCACGCTTTACACACAGTGGTCTGCACATGCAGTAAAGTAAGCAGTGTGCCATGACGGACGGGAGATTCGTGAGAGGAGTGACAAATGCAACGCAAAGTCAGTCATCAAAATGCAACACTCATATCCTCGAACGGTCCCTTTTGGCGAAGCATTCCCGGTTAAAAATCACCTGATCTCTGATAATCTAATTATTCTTCCATGAAAATTACAATTTGCAATGTAAATAAAAGAATAATAAAGTTTCGTCTTAATTATGAAACCAGGAAATATATTAGCTGTCCTGCAGCGCAATCAAGTAATTGTGAAGTTAAAGCCACCACGACTTCGTCAGAAATATTTTACCATTGAGTTTGGAACATCAGTTAGTGAATGATTGTATGATATTTTTATGCAATAATAGGGTTATTAAATTAAAATGTAAAGATCATATGTTAATTTTTTAAGTTTCGTATATAGAAATATTGAAGTTCTCTATACGATGCGGTTAAGATGAGTTTAATAACAAATTTAAAATTTTTTCAATTTATAACTTATTTAGTGTCTCTTTATATAAATATAAGTTAATAGAGAGGTGATTGAGAATAATTTCTTGAACCGAAAGTGATTGAATACAGAATTTCGTCCATTTCAATCCTATGAAATAAGTCGCATCCTGGCCCGTGTTTTTGTCCGATTTTCCTTCTGGTAGACGCGGATTTTTTTTACAGACTCTCTAGACTCTTGTCTAGGGATGGCTTCTATTCAAATAATAAATCTCGAATTTCGTATTATTTCATAGATTACGATTTATAAACAATATTTTTTTACGATTAAAGTGCTTCTGAAATAACTTTTTTGTTTTATTAAACTCAAATTTGTTGGTATTCTGATAATATTATAGTATTATATCTAAGTATTTTTACTCTTATCTTATGTGTGTGCTGAAGTGTTAAATCCGCCTCTGCCTTAGGGAATAGATGTGATCATCCCTTGCTTCTGGAGAGTAAAATAGTTTATTGCCCTCCTCGTGGTCATACGCAGTTTGTAACTGCTTTTTTGACAATAAATGTATTTGTGAAATAGTTTAGACTGATGTGTGTATAAATGTTCGAAAATACTTCGTTAGCCGCCACATCCAGCCTTTAACCGCACCAAGTGAGAGTCGCGACCCAAATTCGCCTTCTGATGAAGAGAGCAGATTCATTTCTTCTGACTGACGAAGTCCCCGTTTACGCGGCTCTAAAACAGCAGCAGAACAGTGGCTTTAAAGAGAGCAGCGGGGAGCGGAAATGAAGCAACAACATGGTTGATGGGAGGAACTGCGAGACGTCACTTGGCTACCACTTCCGCCTCGTGGCGGAACACAACTCCTCCACCACCACCACCCACCCCCTCCGTCTTCGCACGGTCGTTGGTGGATGGTCGCCGCGACCCCGATGCTCAACGCACAAACTGCCGTCAGGGTGCTGCGATGTGTCCACACGGAGTTTTATTGCTTCGTCGAGTGGAGCATCCGTTGCTATTGGTTGCGGTGCCAGTAAATTGAGCGTGCTGCCTAAAGGACGTCTAAAATACCAACGCAGGGTCATCTTCGTGTAGCGGAAGGAATGAATTGTTTCTTTAGGAGCGTTCGAGAAATGAATGAACTATTACCAAAGAAATTTGTATTGATTGAGCCCTGATACAATTTTTCTTCTAAATTTTCACCTAATCGATACCATCAATGCGTATTAAACAATAATTATTGTTACAAAATAATACAATTGATTTACACCGAAAATGATGTGGAAAATCTGACTATATTTTATCTAATATTATAATGACAGAGATAATTCGTTCAATAAATTGTAGAATTACTCAATGTGACTGAGCTGAAAAGGAAATTACTGTTTTAGTACACGAATTTTCCATATTTTCCACGGCAGTTTTGCAACTTTTTCTCCGTTACCAATTTTGCCAGGTATGGTTTTTGTAATTATCGTATTTTGGACTTTATATATTCGTATCCTATTACTATTCGTATACTAATAATTCGTATACTAGACCTTGTAATTCTGTTTGTACTATGATGAGAACCTGCCACTTTGCTCGCGTGAATTTTCTTATGTCAGCAACTCATAATCAAATTGGTATCCAACGAAAATGTTATCCATTAATGTTGGTGGTTTGCTAGTTACTGTGTGTATCCTTTATCCCTTACTTTCACTAATACAATTAAGAAAAAGAGTTAATTTTTTTAAACACCCACAAGAAATATTGTAGAATTAATTCAAGAACCAAGAAGTATGAAATTTATATATTACCTGTTTACCCGGCGTTCCCTGGTTTTTATTTATTCCGATTTCTTTGAACATAGAATAAAAATAACTGTCGTCTGAACTTAATATAAACGATAATGGTAACTTTTTAGAAAGAAAACTGAAGGAATAGATGTACCACCGCTTAAACAATCACTTCGTATATACTCTGAAGTGTATGTAACAACTCCAGTATATAGAACAGTTTGTTTCCATACCATCATAAATGTTTTTCGAACCTTTTAAGGAAATACTGTTGTGACGGGAGTTTTCATTAATCGCGTATTAACCCTATCAGAAAATCGCGGTATGCTAGCGCGACCTAGTCGCACGGTGACAGCAACTGAGACAATTAAAGTTGATGAGAAGCATTAACATGCAGACTACTCGTACATGCCTGGGCAACGCGATTTCGCATAGTGTAAACACGATGATAAAATAAAACTCGTTTCAAAAATGTCGGGGTTTACTGGCAATCAAGTGAAAATCAATCTTCATGGGTTTTAGATACAATACTATGTCATTAGAGCTATCATAGATTCACTTCATGAAATTATTCGGATTATGTGAACAGAAATTCAAATATCTATGAGTATATGCAATATTATAGAAAAAAATCTTCATAATATTAATTATTGAACACTTTTTATACGACTACCATAAAATAAATTATGTGCAGATTATCTATCTAGTTCTTAAAGTACAACAACCTTACAATTTTCAACAGATAATTTCATTTTGTATATTACTCACCATACTAATACGTTTGGGTCAATTTAAGAGAATTCATTTATTATTGAATTGTTAATAACTATATAAATTGCGCTCTTTTCTTATTGAATTATTAACTGAAGCAGTATTTTTCAACTTAAAGAATATATTTCCATAAATCATCACCGGTTTGTGACTTCATCAAGTGATACATAAATTGCACATTGTGTCACGAAGGCCATCAATCGAGGAACGCTGCACAATATCAGAAAGACGAAGAAGAAAACAATTAAACTATTATTACAATCAACGTACTTCACATTTAACAAAAAGTAGAACCATGACGGTTATCCAGTGAGCAGTCCCATCAGTCCAATAGTATCGGAGTTTGTACTTAGAGATCTTAAAATAAATAGTCCAGAAAAATTATATTTCACACCAATTTTATACGTAAGACATATTGATGACTTATTTTACAAAGTACCATAATTCAAAGCATTTTCGACATATTGAACAGTTATCAAACAAGAATAAAATTCAATTTAGAACAAGATAATAAGAAAAAATCTCATTTATTAGACGTTCTAATAACTCATGAGGATACGATGTTACATCTTAATTATTATAAAAAAGAACCTATTCGGAACATAGGTTAAGTTTCCTACTGAGAAAATGATAAGTCAAGAAGGTGCAATGGTATAAAATTTAACGGACAAGGTCATGGTTCTCTCGGATGAACAATTTAGGAAAAATAACATACAAACAGTTCGTAATATACTTTTGACAAATTGTTAACTGCTTGACATTTTTAATATTCACATTAGGAAAGACTTTATCAATTGCAGAATAGACGACACTAACGTGAGGAAGCAATTAATACAATTTTTAACATTTAACGGATTTATCGCTCCATTACCACACGAATTCTCAGATCGGAAAAAATAAACGAAGTACGTAAGTAACAACATAGAAATAAACTAATATCCAAAGAAATTGACATGGAAGATACTATGAAAGAATGTAGTTTAAAGGATGCTTGGTAAAGATTGCAATGCTAGGTACGTAGGGCAAACAAAAAGAGGACAGAAAGCAAGAATTCGAAAACAGAATTTCAATAGAGTAGAATCATACGCTGCAACTAATCACTGCTTAGACGAGGATGATTTGATGCATTGGAAAAACATCAGGATATTTGACGGGGAAATTAATGACAATAAACGCTACATACCGGAAATAAAACAAATAAAATCCACAAAGGAGAGTTTGAACTCGTGTGGGGACACAGTGAAGTTATCGAGTATTTATTATCAATATTTTGATAATATTGTTCATGGTTTCTTTTTTATTTGTTCCTTTTTTATTGCTTTTATTTTGCCTGTCGTTAAATATTATGTAAGTTCATTCATGACATGTTACAGGGATACCATACTATTGTATCAACTTGTGAAATCGCAACCCATTGACGATACCTGATATTGTTTGTCTGAATAGGATCGTTCAAGTTAATAACATAATAACTATATCAATATTTCAGTAATAAAATATTTTCTTTATCGATAAAGATCGTCCTTCAATTTGTTTCAATATTCAAATGGATAAATATTGTAGAAAGTGGAACATAGTTTCCAAAGTTAATACGAGAAAAAAGAGAAAAATCTACGGTGTTAGTGGCACAGATTCAGATGGAAATAGTGAGTTATGGGGAAAACAATAAAACCTACTACAATCATCGTCCATTATATAATCTAATTAAAAAATAATGAAAGACTTACGTCTTTTTATGGACGAATAATTTTTATATTTTATGAAAAGATCTCGCAACGTTTCGACTTCGTTTTAAGTCGTCGTCAGGTGATTTGATCCAAAGTATGCTATTTTGTCAGTAGAATGCTTTGTCCGCTAGCACACGCTTAGTTTACCCTCCAGCAATTTTTTCGTGTCTGTTTGTGGTTGTACTGATAACAAATATGAACGTTGTTCCCCTGAGGAAATTTACGAAATTTGAAAACACTAACAAATGCACAACATAATTTTACCGTATTTTATGTCCATGGTTGTTGTTACTCATCTGATAATATGTGCTGTATTTGTAAATAAACTAGAGGAAATATCCTACAACCCAATTATATACGTTTCTTTTCTCAATTGAAGAGTTTTCCTGTCAAGAGTACAAAAGCATGAACTCAGATATTTGTTAATAATTTCCACTCCAAAAATTCAGAAATTTTTTTTGAGAAGGGGGGAGTGTAGAAACGTTTAGCCACCCCGACAAAATTAAGGGAATTAAAAGCAACACGAAAGTCAAATTTACGTGGAATCGATTTATAATACAGGGAGGTTTATATCAAAATTTTTAAAACGACTGAACATTTTTGGAGTGGCGAAGTTGAATTTCGTTCTCATTCATCTCGTAAAAAATAAGGCAAAATTTCACAATATTGTCCAAGTACATTATACACGTTTACGAGAAACATGAGGAAGCATGTTCAATTGTTCCCCATGTGAGTAACTATCCCTAAATCTCCTTCCTGGGTGTTTAATGTTGAAAGTACTGTACCAGTTTTTTAAAACTCCGTCGTTCGGATAAATTTAATTCCGCCGGAACAAATCGCCGAGGAAAAAAGGAAAATTCTTTTGAAATGTCTATGTTTTTATAAAAACATTCAAATAGAATATTATTTGCATTCTAATAATGACTATTAACCATTCATAAAATATATTTATTATTCTGGGAGGACAGCAATCAAATTACAAAACAATAAAAAAATTACTGAAATGACAAAGCGTTATTCTTCTCTTGAAGTGCACGTTGATTGTTCCTTTTGTATATTCACATTACAAACAATAGACGGCGACCGCGTCGGACTGTCATGTCAGAGCGTGTGAATTTACGGACGCCTGTTGGAGGAAAGCAACAAGTACCCGTAGCTTCTCCCTCTCCATGGCACCCCATCGTCTGCCCCCCTCCCCTCCACCCTCCACGATCAGCAGGAGCAGTGGCGGTGAATGTTCGCAGAGAGGCCGCCATCGATTCGGCAGAAACTCCTGAGTCAATATTATGGGCTCCGGCTTTCGCGCTGGAATAACAGGTTGCATGGCTGCAGGGGTTGAGGTAACAGATGTTTGGACGGGCACGGTAGTCGATCGAATCTCGCGAAAGAGGAATGGGAAAAATTGGATAGGGTCAGTGGATCATGACGGTAAAGGGACATGTTGAAGCATATTACAATCACGTTCGTTCAAGTCAACTACTCTACATTTAGATTGGTAGTTCAGAAGATATCTGCTATGAATTATTGATGCAGAGGTTCCGATTACGAATAGCTTATGCTAACTTCGTTACAATTTTTTGTGACATTCAATTAATCGTGTATTTGTTGGATATACTTTTTCGAAGAGCTATTGTAACATTTACAAATTTCATTATTTTAAAGTGATAACATCTTATTTTCACGTATTATACGAAGGTTGGAGAAAATGAGATGCATCAGTGCATAAGGGTACCGCAAACAAACCTGGCGCTGAACCTATTTGTCCACTGATTCTCAACAACGATTTTGTTTTTGTATGCCGACAGGTTAACTCTACATGGACCATCCGGGACTTGGACTAACAAAATCAACAGTATATGGCAAGTGCACTAACCACTACAGAACTGATCGCTCCATAGTTTTAGGGTGCGATAAGAGAAATTCTCAGAACTCAATGAATTACGTTCTAAAACACTCGCTCTTCCTAAAAACACATGTTTTTCTTACAAATATCTTAAATCTTTTCTAATGAAGTGTATTGATAAAAATAAATTATTCATATATTATTGTGCTTAGTTAGTTTCAAGTTTTTTACCGTATACAGTAGATATCAAAACAAATCATGAGCAATTACTTTTGAACCTGAAAAACTAAGCAAAATTATCCATAGAGAAAATACTAATTGTACCATTTCAGAAATATTTTATTCTGAGTATATTTGGTATAAACTTTAGGGTTATCAATTCCAATGAAATATCAAAAGTCCCCCATCGATTTCACTGGTGCTAAAAAAAATTATTCGAGGTCAAAGTTCCCCCCCCCAAAAAAAAACCGTTTTTCGAAAATATTTTTCACCAGCGATTCGTTCTATCGTAAAAATAGCCGTTATAAAATTTTATAGGTTGTAAAATGGCCTACAAAAAAGGTTCGTATATGTTTTCACCTCTCAAGCATTATTTGTGAGTCAGCGCGGTTTGAATATCGATTAATACTGCGTTGCGCCCCCAAGTGCGAGAACACGCGTACGAACGAATATTCCGCAAATTTCATACTCACTTTTCTTTTCTTATATAGTTGCGTATATAGTACTTATTAAATATCAAGAAGATATTGTTTTGAAATTAATTATTATTTTTAGAATTTGCATATGTTTAGTCCTTTTTTCATTAAAATATATCTATACAGTTTTTGGGTGTGATTATATTACATTTCCAATCAAACAATTTTAAAAGGAAATTAACAAAAAAAGAAGAATGAAAAAGATATTTTTATAAAATATCAGCATATCAGAACTTTTTAATTTACGCAAACACCCTGAGTCTTACTATGAAACGTAGTATACCAATGGTTCGTTCGATCACGTGATTTGCATCCCGTCAGTCTGGTAAGTGTTGGTTCTGGTGTGATATTTACATTAAAACTGTTCAATAATCGTACTCCATTCCACACCACTTACGATGTATTCCCTGAAAGTATAATCCACGATCTGGTCCGATCGAAGAAATGTCCAATCATTATCGTTCAGCTAGAATCGCGAATTTTTAATTGCAAAATAAAGTATTCTTGATATTTACAAGTGCGATAAGTACGCTTATCACTACATACCATAAAAAGTACTATATTTAATGACTAATCACCGATTGGATTATAAAGATCAATGGGAAAAAAGATTGTTGGTAAAAATATTGATAAATTTCACCTCTCTCAGTTTGACTGTTTAATTTTGCTTGGGATACTCTAATATTTATTCCCTCAGTCATTTAGACCACAGACAGATGAACCTAATCAGTCACGATAAATTATCTCCTAGCTAAAATATACGAGGAGGTATAACAAATTAACTTCAATTTATACGGGTTACAGCACGATTTTTGCAAATGCCCATATATGTTTGGAGAATATGAATGTATGTACGTATTTCATTTTAGGCGCATTATAACACGATGCAGTCCTAGTTAACACGAAAAGATAATCCAATGATTGTTTATTAATCTTTTAAAAATGAGTTGAATCTATTCCCGTATATTATATTGTCTTTCATCATTAGATATAAATGCAATGTTTCAAAGTGCGCCTTTAGTGAGTCATTTTACCTTCGTTAATAAAAATTTATATATACTGAAGGACAGTCTTCTTCCACAAAACTTTCAAAACCAAAAGTACAAGAAGAATTGCTAAAGGTATAACGAAAATTTTAATAAGCAAAATAATTAATAATTAATAAATTTATTGTCAAAAAAGCAGTACAAACTGCGTATGACCACGTGGAGGACAATAAACTAATTTATTCACGGGAGCAAGCAAGGGACCATTCCATTAATTCCGATCAAAGGGTCCTAAGGCAGAGGAGGATTCAAAAACTTAAGCAAATATTCCTAGACAAGCTAAAAAGTTAGCTACGAGTTATAATACTTATAGAATGTCAATATGTTTGTAATTTAACACACACAAAAATGTTTTACACGTACAAATTATTATCGAACTACACTTATTAT
>NNCF01130322.1:227408-246868 GCA_002313205.1 Laupala kohalensis | reverse complement strand
TTGAAAAAACACTAAATTCATGATTTATTGTTACAATAAACACGCCCCTAGACAAAGCCTAGAGAACCTGTATAAGAAATCCGCCTCTACCCGAAGGAAAAACGGAGTAAAACGTTGACCAGAATAAATGTACACAACCGTGCCAAAGTTGAGTNGAATTTATGTACACAAACGTGCCAATGTTGAGTACACATAAAACTAAATTAATATGAGCCATAAGACAACACAATCATGCAAGAAAATAGTTTTTGAAATTGTTATAAGTTATTTTAAAAATACTACAGCAATGGCATGATAAAGTACAAGATGGATATAACTGTTATTAAAATCAATAAACTCTTTTACATTGTAGAAGCACTGGTGCAGGAGGTAGTTTTTAACCGCGAATTTTAAAAGATTCAATTTCATAATATCTTTTATATTTTTGGACAGAGAATTATATACAACGATTCCCAAATTATATCGTCCTTTTTGGCAAAGAGCAGTTGACACTCCGAGGCGATGAATATTATTACTATTGCGAGTATTGCGTTCGTGAACGAGACTGTTTCGTATAAAGAAAGGTTGGCACTTTAGTAATTCGGACTTAACAAACACGACTGTTTCATAAATATAAATGCAGGGAAGTGTTAATATATTTAATTCCTTGAATAAAGGTTTACAAGAGTTTCGGGGGTGAGATTTACAAATTATCCGAACTATCCTCTTCTGAATTCTGAAAGTTTGAATACTCTGACCGGAATTACCCCAGAAGGTAATGCCGTAACGTAAATGGGAGTAAACGTTTGCAAAATATACGCAACGGGAAATACGTGGACTAACTGCGTTAACTAAGTTTCAGAATGCGTAACACAATTTGCTTAATTGGGAATTAAGATTGTGAACGTGACAATTCCATTTGAAGTTGTCTTGAATACGGTAACCTAAGAATTTTGTATTCGTAACAGTTTTTAATTGTGTTCCGTTTAAAGAAAGAGAAACCTGGGGTAAAGATTTTGTAATACTACTGTGAAATGACATAGACAGTGTTTTGTCAGTGTTTACAATGAGACGATTTGCATGGAACCAAGTCGAAAGGTTAGACTAAACTTGCGTTTTTACATAGTAAATTAGTGTCATCAGCAAAAAGGACCATTTTGCAATCTGATGTGGATGATGACATGTCGTTCACATACAATATAAAGAGTATAGGGCCGAGAATTGTTCCTTGAGGTACTCCGCAAGTAAGTGGCTTTGTTTCTGAATAACAACGCTCAAGTATTTTATTTTTAGTATAGGATATTTCTGCCTGTTGATATCTATCTTTTAAATAAGAAGTTAGCCATTGATGTGGAAGTCCACGAATGCCTAAATAATGCAATGTGGAAAGGAGAATTCCGTGATCGATGACATCGAATGCTTTGGATAAATCAAGAAAAACACCCTGAGGATTTTCTCAACGGTCAAGAGATGTGGTAACATCGTTTAAGAAAAAATTACGTTATTTAAGGAAATATCAGTATTTTATCACATTTCTCTAATTTATTTTATATTGTAAAAAATAGTCATTCACTTTTAAAATAGAACGGAGTTTTAATTGCGTTTGGTGTAATTTTTTGAATTTGTTTATTAAATGAGAAAAAATGTGATAAAATTTTATCGATTTGGTAGATCCGCGTCAGAACATTTAATTTTCAATTAATGTTTGACAAATATCCTCTGAATGAAACAAGATAAATAATCACACTTTTTCAACGAAATTTTTATATATTTTTTATTTGTTTAAATTAACTTTTAATGAAATAATTTTACTACACAATTATCGAACATTCATCTTCTTTATCTTTCGATGTTTAATCTCTTGATGATAATGCAACAGATTTTAGTTTTATATATTGATGTTGGATAGTTTATATATTCATACGTTTGTTACTAATTGTAGTCGAAGTCATGTTTCTTTGCTTAGAGAAAATTTGACTTAAGAAGAAAAAAACATGAACGGAAACTTAGTGTGTTTATTCGCTTTTTGTATATTAGTCGCAGTAAATTTCTTAATCGTCCTCAACGTTGTCATAGGCAGTTTGTAACAGCTCTGTTGATAAAAAAATAATAATTAATTCATTAATGTTTTGTCAGTCTAACTGGCTTAATGTTGGTACACACCTTGTACTCAGTGAAGCCAACACTTTTATATCGCCATCGTCCATAAGAGTAATTATATTTGTATCTCGCGTTATGTTGGCAGGGCATTCTAGCTTCTTAAAACTTAAATCCATCGACACCAATTCAATTCACAAACTCTTGTGGAGTTACTCTGTTCTTTCTGCATCGAGCATGTGGAATGAATATTACGTTGTGTCTTAGTTTGTTGTGTTATTAACTTGTATTAATTTACTGCAAATAGCCACTTTTGTGATTAGTTTTAATATTTATCCGGATATTAGCCAATTCATAGATGTTGGCAATTCATGTAAGGCATCCACATTTCATAATTTTCGGCGAAGGTACATGACTTGTAGTACGTTTGTTTCACAGTTTCCCGCATACACTCCTCCGTTGCTCAAGTTACTAAGCGTCTGCATATCACTTGGAATTCAAAAAACTAGTGTTTCACGGAAGGTCATGCTTTAATAGTTGTAGTTGTAATCTATTGGATAGTTCTACTATTCTCTATATCTGTATGAATACTGTAATCAATTCTGGCTATAATTTGATATTTAATTATATGTTATAATTATCCAAGAATATTTCTAACTTTTAAAATTTAACGACCTTCTATTAAACAATTACTACAGTTTTCTACACAAAGTTTCAATCAGGATGCTGGACTTCATAAGGAGTGAGGGCCATATAAATGCTGAAATGTAGTAAAGCATATTAACTTGTAGATTAAACGCCGTTAAATTTTATGACTATATATTATACATTATTAAGGATACGTGGATAGTTCTACTCTGTATGAATGATATAATCGGTTTTAAAAAATTGGGTATTGCTTTCCAAAGTTGAGTGTAGGATGTGTGGCAGCTTTGACATCGTATATTATCGTATCGTATACAAGGATTTAGCTCTCCGTTTATCTCGTGTTGATAAGTGAGCGTCCTTTGCTACCTCCTCTTTGATCATTGCCTTCTCCATACTTTACCACGCTGCTAACCTCATCCCCTCTCCGTCGACGTCACTCAGCTGACACGTATTATCGTTTTAATTACGCTGCAAAGGCAACGATCCATCATCTGGAGTTCTCAGGTAGGGGATACAGCAGTGGATTTCCTCTACAGAGATATCTACATATTGCCTTCTCCTGATATTTTTAGTTTTGAGGAATGTTTATCACAGGGTACAAATTCAAACGTATTTTGAAAATTGCAATATTTTTTAATTTCAATAATTTGCTACAAAGTCAACGGAACATAGCATAAAAAATACGCTACATTTTAATAAAACGTAATCTCATAGTTTTTATTTAATACTTATCCTGAGATCCTCCTAAACCATCAATATACAACTACCGAACTTTAAACATGCTGTTCTTTACAATCTCATCCTGATAATCTCTTAATCGCATTGATTTATCCACACCTTGTTTATTAATATGCCCTGTATTCCTCATTAAATTACTGTATTTTTTTGCTGAACCATAATGCCAAAAAATAAAGGAAAAGAGGAAAAAGTGAAGAAGAGGAAAGAGCAAAAATGAAACCTAATATGAGATATGGAATTCAAGAAAGATGGCCAAGAATGTACTAATTTTTTATATGAAATATATGTGATATGTTGTCCCGAACAACACGTTTATACGCACTCTGGGCGCGGACGCCTACGTTTATAATTTTTAATATGTTAAAAATTATTTCATAAAGAGTAAATAATTATTTCAAATTTAAAATCTATATTTTATTTTTAAATAAAATATTAAAGAACATTGTAATAAATACATAGGCAGCAAAACCTATGATTTAAAAACCCATGACGTGGGAAAAATATTAGTTGAAAAGATTGAAAATTAAATCACAGGTGCTGAAAGAATTCAAACAGAAATGCTTATTTGTGATTACATGCCTGTTACATATGATTCGCCGTTCCGGATCAATACATAGATTTTGTTCGATTGTCCTACTTAAAAATGTAGATGACCTATGATCAAAAAGGAATTGATTAAACAAAATATATGCTCAACTGATTTGAACCAACCCATATGTCTGGTATGTTCGTGTAATTAATATAGAGATATATTAGAACAATACAGGAATTATTCATCATTTAATTCACAACTAGTAATAGAAAATAATATGAATATTTTACTTAATATCCCATCAATAATTGTGACACCATTCGGCTATAGAGGTGCAGTTTGTAGCAACCTAGAGAGGTAAGTAGGATGTATTGCAGTTTGACTCGTTGAATTGCATTTAAATAGATATGACCGGATTTTATCTGGTCCCATCTATTCACAGAGAATACCGATGTTACAAAATATATGATAGTGCACAGAATCTACTCCTTATTACATTAGTTAGTAAATCAGTCTAATTACGTGTTTCGGGGAAATTGTTTTAAATGTAAAATCAAGCGGAATCTAAATTTACTAATTGAATTAATGGTACATATAATTGAAGAAATACACACTTTTAGTTTTGCTAACTGTATTTTTGAAACAATACTCGTTCTGTTTTTAAACCACTTAGTGTGAATGCTATGTTGTCATAAATACTGTGAAGAATAGCTCGAAAATATAGTGAATAAAATATTATGTTGATGATGAGCGTTTCATATCTTGTCAGATACACTCGTCATGTACGCTTCGTACCATAACAGAGCCATTTCATGAAAGGACGCTTCGGGGCTCACGTTCCATCGGACACGGGTTCATTGAGCTGTCAATATGTTCTTTACATGCATGTATAATTTTATCTCCTAAATTCCTCTCGATAAGCGTGTTTTCAATGGAATGAAAAACATCCTTTTAATGAACAAAATCTACTAAATAATGTGTGTTTTATTCCAATTTTTGTATTGATGTTGAACATTAATTTATGTTTCTATTTTTGTATGTTTTATTTTGGAAGTGTTTTTTGTAAAAAAAATTGTAGGCGTAGGCGATATTGTAATAAAAAATGAAATGGTTCAGTTATTTTGATGTGTCTATGCAATAATCATATCGTTTTCTTATTTGTGTAAAACAATATTTTTAATTTTATATATTTATTTATAATACTATATTAATAATATGTTTCAATAGTATCATCATAAAACTGCATATAGAATAATAAATCTATTGACAGCTGATTTACATCTATATGAATAAAATAATACTAATAACTGTGTGGAAAACGTTAGTTCATAATATTAACTAGATGCTTCTGACTTGAAGCAAAACAATGCAGCCCACGCAATTAAAAAAAATTTCTGAACTACTAACTACTATTAATTACATACATGGATCGCATTTTAATAGTGTTTCACTATTTTGACAATTTTCAACGACCATTGATCTCGAGTTTCAGATGATTTTCAGTTATACGCACTTAAAATTACTGTATTTATGAAGAAAATCGCATTGTTACCCCTAACATTTCGTTATATCCTAATTTACAATTAAAAACGTCTTTAAATGAAAAAATAGATACGTTATGAAAGCAAAAAATTTTTTTTTCAGATTTAAATAAAAACAGTAATTTGGCTTTCCTGTAAGATTTTTTTTATTGGAAAGAAAGCTGTGGCTAATAATCTAACATTTTTAATCGAAACAGGAACTTCATGAAATTTTGTATTAACAATAAATAATGTAGGGGGTCACATTGTTTTTAATTTAACGCGTTACCCTGCCACTCTTGTTATTAGTAGGCTATGGAAAGGTTATGAAACACGAGGCTCTTGTGCTTCATGGCAAGGGAATTGCACACTTCGCCGCCAGCACCTACTGACCACTGACCACGGCACATTCCTCCAGAATCTCTACAAAAACCGAACTCGCTTTAGTACTGCAATTTCCTATACGACGCGAACGCCGCTCTGCCAGTGATTCTCTCTCTTTGCTATTTCCAATTGCTTCTCACCCTTTAATCGAGATGAGATTTTCATTTGAATGTTAATGGAAATGTTTTTTTTTTTTACACTTTTCGTTTTAGATTTATCGTAAACCAATATACATCGATCAGTCTTAGAACAAAAAATAATTACTTGAACAAGAAAAAAATATATTTAAGATTAATGGAATGCATTATTTTAAGTGCTAGTATTGTGTGGATGTTATAATTATATATAAACTATCAGAACCCTCAGATATCTCCCGGGGTTTGAATTGGTTTCTTTTAAGCCACTCCACACAATTACATGTAGTTTGATAAATAGACATCTTCGCAGAAAGTGTTCCTCTACCTACACCTTCAATCTTGGCACAAACTGTTTATAAACCAAAAGTTTTTCAAGAGAAATATTATTCTGCAACATCTAGAGGCTCTGCTACACTTAGTACCAGCATATTAATTTTATATTGTATTTATACATCAATTATTTTACAGACCTTATTTTACG
This sequence comes from Laupala kohalensis, assembly GCA_002313205.1. Taxonomy (NCBI): domain Eukaryota; kingdom Metazoa; phylum Arthropoda; class Insecta; order Orthoptera; family Trigonidiidae; genus Laupala; species Laupala kohalensis. The sequence goes on along the minus strand of NNCF01130322.1, from coordinate 240,352 downwards.
CAATAACATCTAGTAAATCACAACTATTTGGTCATGTCCAAGAATAATCACGGTCTCATGAACCGAGTGGAAATCCCATCTCATCTAGTCGTAGATGAGTTCATCGTAGATGAGTTTAAACACAGTCAAAATATCTTTTTTCATAATTTAACATATTATATTTTCCGAAAAGAATTTAATAAAACGTAACATAAAAATAAGATGAAAAGTATTATGGAAAGGGTAAAGGCAAAGTAACTGTTTATCAGAACTCTTCTCCACCTAATTTGTTTATTTTATTTTCTGGAAAGCACTTTTATTTGCTGTCGTGACAAAATGTCAATAACGTGTACGAGAGTGAAGACCAATTTTGATACCCGTCAAGCGTACGCGTGCGATTCATTATACAAAGCTCTTGCAAGAGCACGCGTACGTCTGCTTCATCGATCGCCGCCTCAAGGAAACGGAGGCAAGTGACCCTCGCGTTTCGTCAAGATGGGTGCAGGGTTATAAGAAAAGAGGCTTAAGCGAACAAAGGAACTAGTGACCCTCCACTCCGGAATAAGGCAGTAATGTCGATCGTGCATGGGGAACAAAAGGGGAACTGCGTTTTAAGATGGGACGTCTCCACCCAGGCATCAGATTTCATAGCGTGTTTTTCTCTCGTTATTTTCTTCCGTGTGTAATCTACAGTTTTTGCAATGAAGACAATCTCATGAAACATATTTGAAGATGTGTTTAAACTGTCGTTAATGTTTCTGTACATAAGTGGGTTGTCCTAGTTGTCTGACTCATTCATCAACACAGAGCAAAAACACAAATAGATGGGAAATTGAAATTTATACAGGATGTTGCTTTTATATTATATAAAATCAGTTACAATTCCTTTTGAAATTTCTAGTTTAAGGGGTAAATTAGAAAAAAAATGAGTATTCGAATTAAAACTACTTTCACAATATCTTAAGAAATAATTATATCTCATTTTTACAGTATACACCGTTACTGTTTAAATATGTAGAAATGACTGCTTTCATATTTTTAGATTTTTCAAGGGTGCAAAAGGGTGGAAGTATTTTCATATTGTTGCCGTTCTCTTTTGACAGTTTGGTAAATTATTTTCAATATGTCTCAGAAACAAACTGAAATATTACATCGTTTTTTGTATGTTTATGCTGTGAACCAAAATGTAAACACTAATATCTGGAATTAATGAATGAAGTTTTCCCATTAAGATTTGAAAAATAAATTAGAACATAATAAATTTCCGATATGCAGCCAACTGTCATTAAGATTTAAAGGAATCTTTCATTCTGTGTTCTGAGTTTATATTCTGGATTCTCTTTCTCCAAAACAAAAACATATTTTTACATAATGCTAAAAAGTAATGACAATGAACCCTGACAGATACTTGGAACTTAAAGAAAGAACTTACGAACATGGGCAGATATTACGAGCCATTGTGAAATCTATGAGATGCGAGTCGAGGCATTCTCTGAGACAAGGACAAACCTCAGACGTCTGTGTTTTGGAATGTTTTCTGATGAACATGTTCTTATATTATGTGATTCTCTACTGAATGTAATATCCATGTTTGGTCTTACTTATCTTATAATTGGAAAATACAATTACTGCACTGTAATTAATAGTACTATTATTCATTTTCGATGTTGCGTGTTTTAATAGCAACAAATAATTACAATACTAAACAATATTTTTGAAATAATTCAAAGAATTATCCATATGTAAAATAACTGACTTACTATATTGAAAATAAAAATTTGTAAACTGTATAGGAATTATAGGAAATAACTCATTACTCGTATTTTTGTTCAACTTCGGGGAGAAGTGCACGTTGTGATTAGATGTAAAAAATGCTAAACCCGACACTGCGTTTGGACCCTTGATCAAAATTGATGGGATGATCCCTTGTTTGCTTCTGGGGTATAAGATATTTTACTGACCTTAAGGTGATCAAAGGTAGTTTTCAACTGCTTTTATGGATTTACATTATTATTTTTTATAGACATCATTCGACCGGTGTTACTAACATTGAACTTTAATGATTAATTGCTGGTAAGCTAATGGTGCGTATCCACTAAATATGTCCATAGAAGATCGATTATATTCTTCTAAGTAAAACTATTCTTTTATTCTTTCAAGTCTATTCTAGTATGCAAGTACAGGTCAGACGTCATGTTCTCAAAGTAGCTTTTACTTTTATGAGTTTCCTTTGGGCCTTTTAAACCAGTGGGTTACGAGCACCAGGGACATTGCCGCCAGAAGCTCTCCTGGATTTGAGGCTTAGTGCACGAATGTAATCTAAAAGATTTATTGCGTGCTTTTACATTCTCAGTTCTCGGGGATTTGTGCCTTGTGAACAACATAAGACCACACAATTCTGAGTAATATTTTAATTGCTATAATTTGTTTGCAGGTAATTCATGAAAACGAAACAAACGCTTTATGGGATATTCACAATTAATACATTCTGAAACAATACGTTTTGAAATCGTGAAAATTTTTATAATAGCAGAAAAGGTGTCTTTAATTACTTACAAAGGATAAAATTACACTTCATTAGTAATGTTCAAATGTAAAAAAAAATCTCACAACTACTCTCGCAGAAGTGTATCCGTTGCGTGTTTATAAGAAAAATGTACACATCCGTACACAAAATTATGAACACAAATGGTGAAATGTAATTACATATGCCAGAGTAAACATGGATTTGCCTATCAATGTACCTCAAATTTTAAAGAATTTATGGTACTCATGTTTTGTATTATGGAACGCCTATCAAATAGCTATACCTTAAGATATACCTTAAGATATAATTAGAGTCATTTATTTCGTGCTCAACGTGTCTTCCCCATCTTGCCTCCTATCTGTAACGTTATTGTTGGTTCGAACTCAATTCCTGCTTTTTTATAGATTGGTTGCATCAGTATATCAACAGCTTTCTGTTAAATACACGTATTGTATACACTGACGTGAGTATACTGCACGTACTGTGTATACTCATGTATTCACATATAGTACATGCAAGATATGTACGTACTCCTATAGTCACGTCATATACATATATTGCAACAGAAATATGGTAAGTATTATTGCATCGAAAGAATGGGTGGAATTCGTAAAATATTCTTCATACTTCTTTCCTTAACGAATAACGCATGATACGATTTAATCCAATAGTTAATCAAGGAAAGTTAATACCACTGTATACACCCAACCACCATTTTTACTATTCTAGGAGATCCTAGCACTCGAGATAAAAGTGTAATTTTTTAATAAAAGTGTTATTTTTTTAAATCCAGAGTTCTTCAAACAAGTTTTCCAAAGCCATAGCAAGAAATTTTAAAAATACCTTTGCTTTTACAATAATTTAAAGAGAAAATAAATTACAGTTGAAAAAGATTGTAATTTGCCGAAACCCACATTTTATTCTATCTTGAATATACGTATTACATATTATTGTTCATTTCTGTTCATTTTACTTTGGAAAATCGTCTTCGCTTTGCTCGTCTACCAGGTATCTATTCATGACCTTTACCCCAACAAATACGTGGGTGAGATTCACTCCCAGACACTTTCTTCGGGGATTACACCAACGCCAGATTCCCAACGCGGTAATCTTCCCGATTTTGACACTAATGTACCGTTGTTATTCGCAATTTAATGCTTCCTTATGGAACAAATTCGGGTTGATTTCCTATTTTGAACGGGATATGCTGTACTGGGTATATAATAAATAAAATTACGTTTTTGCACCCCATTGAGTCAAGAAGTACATGGACAAACCATTTTCATAATAATCTTAGTGCATTTACAATTATTTTTATTATAATTTTTAGTGTGTTGAGAACATTTTTATTGATAATATTGTCACGGAGTGCCATGACGTTCCCCCCACCCCCACCCCGAGTACCTCACGATAATACATTAATTACTTCTTTATAATAATATATTAATGGCCTTCGTAATTCTAGCGAAATTTTCCACTCAAGCTTTCCTCCGACAATTGAGAAACGGAGCCCGTCAATAACAACAGATAATAGCTTCCGGTGCGGCGTCTCTCGGGACAAAAGCTTGTTTTTCAGCATAGTCAGAGATGATGAAACGAAAGGGATGACACACATCCCTTACAGCCAGCGTCCCGCGACCCCTTCCACGACTACAGAAGTGTCGTGTGTAAATCTCCCCTCCTATGAACCTTCCTCCACTATAGTGACCTTTCTAAAATATCATTTTGGTTATGAACAACCCCCATCCGAAGATGGCGTGGGTTTTCGTCTTCGCACACACCCATCTCCGCGGCACCCCCGCGACCCGATTTAAGGCGATGCTCACTCGCCACTAGAAGGACTTGAGTAGTCGAGTTGTGGTGGCTGTGTTATGATCATTGAGTGGCGAGCTAGTAGTACACGCTGATCGTGAGGGTCCCGGACGGCCGAACCTGAACGTGTGTGCCAAACCCGAAACCACTGACATCACCACCGTGGCTCTACATGATGGCGCCACTGCCCGGACTGACGGTATGAGACAGTGGGACATTTTCACGGACCTTGCCGCTGCTTAAGGCTCCAGGTTTCTTAAGCCCTTCAGGCTAGTTCCTTCAGAAACGTCGAGTATTCACCCATATTGGGGAATTAAGGAAATGTTTAATCACTTGCCATGAAGGCATCGCAGTAATTGTTTAACTATGAGCTCCTTCGAGCTACTTACGAATTCAGTTATTAAACCCTTTTTATATTTCATGTATGTTTTATTAACCAAGTACCAGGACATGAACAGGGAATCCTTTTCAAAACCCTCTCCGCCAAGCGAGTCACTCTAAACTCTTACTCTGAGATCTACCCTTACCAACCGTTCGGAAGTAAAGAAGCGCCGAGACGCCACAGGCGGGCGATCGGTAGCTACCGAACGTGACAATATTGAATTGATAATATTGTATTTTAAAGCAAACATTCCTATCACTCAACTGTTTGTTTTGTCGTTTTTGGGTTATACATGACAATCCATTTTTTTATGTTTGCCAAATTCCATTTTACATACTTTCCCTCTTGATATTTTAAACTTGTACCTCTCAATCCTTCACTCAACCAGCACAGCGTTATTTGTTTTCCCTTGTTTCCAATTGTCCACTACTTCCTACGCTCGCACCCAGAGCCACATCATCTGCATAAGCCATTTTCATCTCCTACATCCACAAAATAGCATTCTCCACGATTATTCTGTTAGCACAGGTAGAATGTAAAATCCCTCCTGCTATTTGACCTATTTCTAAAACCACCTCTCAATAAATTAAATACTTGATCATGAAGTATTTTTATGTTACTGTACTCTTTGATTGAAATAATAAAACTTTAATAATAATAATAATAATAACAATAATAACAGAAAATAAATTTTACTTGACAATGTCAATGGATTATGTAGGACATGTCACACCTGCAGTGAAACTAACCATCATATTATTTTGTAAATGGGAAATGTAGAGTGTTATTGGAGCACAAGTACATGGGGCGATAAGAGGTAGGAGGTGCGTGGTAGGGCTAGTGTTAATGGGTGGGCTGGGTATACCTATAGTTTGGCCCACGTGGAGGGGATAATATGAGTCGTCAGTAATAGTAAGAGTTATTGACAGGGAGGAGGATGAAAGGAGAGTTCGCTTTTCAGTAGTCACAGCTATATCAACTAGGGAAGTGAAGTGTAAAACTACAAATATTTTCTGTCCCCACCAGGAACTGAACCTGGAGTGACTGGGTGACGAGCAAACATGCTACCCGTCACTTTGTAGTACGTACAACTCATTCAGACATAATCAATTAGCCAAAATAATTCATCTAGTGTTAGCTAAAAACTTAATCTAGGATGAAATAATTCCTCCTTATATTCGAACCTCCACCTGTCCTGGATACTTTACTGGGATAAACAAATCACTAAAGACAGAACAATAGATCATAACAAAGATGAAATATTCATTGACCTATCAAGGAGTAAAACGTATCTTGCAAACCTCTCACATCACAAGGAAATTCCTTAGTTTTCTACTAAATTCTACGTCCGGCTTGGAGTATTAGCCCGCCCAAGTACCTGTTTCAACGGAGAAAGTACGAATATACAACGACAACAACAATAATAATTATTATTATTATTAGTTTAGTTTCATACATTAGTTTAATATGGTAAAAGTTTATGAGAGTTTTAATGTCCTCTGAAACAAATACTGAGGAACAAGATTTGGGCATCGGAATAATAGAAGATATGGAAGCATAGAGGTAAGAATATGAATAAGTAAATTGGTGTATTACTAAGACGAAAGAATTGATATTGTTATGAGGAAAGACAATATACTGCATATTTGCCACACTCACCTACTACCTCGAGATCCTGTTCATAGAAATGGAACACTATTTTACAGGAATATGTTTAAAATATGTATTTCCATAGTGTTAGCGGTATTCTACCTATAAACACTTATCCCTCTCGCGCAGAACCAGCGACTCTAAGTTTACAATGCTGTAATTGACATTTTATTTCCTTTTTTATCGCAATTAATTTTTCTTATTATAATCCTGTTGTATTAAATTGTTTATCTTGACAATGAAAACTATCTTTTTTGCACGTAAAAAGTTTCTTGTAACTAATTGTAGGTGGAACTTGAAAGTTCTGAAATCTCTTCAGCAGCAGATAGTTGACAGGGTGGTAGAGACATGACAGAGAATTGGCTACACGTGTCTCAAAAATCATGTCCTTACCTGTACCTGTAAATACGATTATACTATTTCAAAAATTTTATGAAGGCATTTTAAAATATCAAACTAAAATTATTTCGTTCTTAACATACAATTTCCTCAAACAAATGTTACAATTGTTTCAATTTATAATTTTCACTCTAAAATACAGCTTGCGTCGATAAACCTAAAAAACCAAAAATACTGACTCTTTTTGTACTGAAATTAAAAGTTAGACAGATATAATGAGATCTGTGTTTCGAAAAGGTAAACGCTAATTAGAATCAAAATGATGGTACATCTCTCATGTGTGCGACCTCGGGTCTTGTTATCAATAATTTTCACCGACGATTGTAATTATCTACGGTGATATCCGAGGTAAACATGTCACCAAATTTGTCAACCGGACAAGACAAGGTGCTAGTGATTAGTCCCTTCGATTACCCAACAATTTATCATCCTAATGCTTCAATAATACAGTAGAACAATAGTAATGCAATTCAGTAGTAATACAAATTAAGACGACGTTGAAATAATGTTTGACATAAAGAAATGAAATATTCTCATATCATTACGATTGAAATTTTAATTTACTGAATTGTATTATGAGACAATAATGAAAGATAATACATATTAAGGAATAAGAAAATAGACAGAGTAAACGGAGTGAAAGTTTGATAATGAAATGTATGACAAATCACTAAAAAGCAAATATTCGATATTTATGAGATGCATGAGAAAAGAAAACATGAAAATGAAATACAGAAGCTGTTAGAACCGGCATTCGATCACTAGGATGACAATTAGCTTATCAACTTTATGGATCAAGCAAGGGTCCGACTCATCAGTTCCAAACAAAGTGCCCAAAAGAAACCGGATAAAAATCCTGGTTAAAGAGAATAACGTACTGAACCGCGCCAAGATTAAGTAAAGATTACTAGAATTGAGAATGGTAAAATTATCGAAATTCGTAATGAGTAAAGGATGTCCTGAAAAGTTTAAGAACAGAATTGCTTCTTTGTTTCCGCCTTGTCTGTGACCGATAAAGTAAGAAAATTAAAATATTATCCAGAGCAAACGCAAGATTTTTTAAATTTTTGTGGGACTTTAGGGCTCGTCAACGGCAAGGTCATTATAGTCCTACAAGCACAAGAGTAATAGCAAAAGGGACCCAAGGTGCAACGTCAGCATGACTTGAAACGAATTGACTGATGACTAAATTATAATGTGTGTTTGTTGGTTGAATAGTTCGAGAAAATTATTATTATTTTATTTATTTACTTAGGACTCATGATTTTATCATCGTTCAGTACAATACAGTAGACTAAATAAGTAATTAATTCAAAACTGACGACCTTATGATGGAGGAATACCATATTTTTTGTGCACTACGTTTCGACTTTATGTTTATATCGTCGCCAGGTGCAACAATTTATAATATGAAACAGAACAACAGAACAATTGAACATAATATAAAATGTAAATATAAACTCAAAATATGTTTACAAAAAAGCAGAAACTACACAAACATTTCATAATATTGTATTGTAATGTATTCTCTTTTGGTTTGAATTTATTAATTTTAAAATGATTGAATCAAACTGTCACACTGAGTATCAGAACGAATGAAAGGAGAACAAAGAATGTAATACTAAATGTGAAAATTATCAAACAAGACGGAAAAAGAATTTTGGAAAAAGAATCCTGTCTATAAAATAATTGTCCATAAAATATTGACTCCTTTGGTAAATTATTATCCGTAGATAACAGCCGAGATTTTTGTGATTTTTTCGTGGTGACACCCACNCGTAGATAACAGCCGAGATTTTTGTGATTTTTTCGTGGTGACACCCACGATAAAACATAAATTGAGAAATCATACAAGCTGGATAAAAATATGAAAGTGATCCTCCATTTAATGTTGACAATTATTCCCAAAAGTGTTTTGTAATATTTATAAATTATACATTTAAACACATATAGTTTTAAAAAGAATAACCCACAAAGTATAGATTAAAGAGAACGATTCAGACAAGAGTGCATTTAATTTGCCGACCTATTGATCACTGAGTGGAGAGCAGGTCAATTCGATAATTAATGTAATTTTAACTCAAGTATGCTTCAATGGAAATTCCGATTACAAAAGTTCCCTGATACGAAGTTTCGTGAAAACAATATCGAGTTCACATTCATTTTCCAACATGTGAAATTTCCGATCTAAATGTTAAATAGTGCTTTTAAATGCAGTACGAGTAAAATCAATACCCCCTACGAGTAAAATCATGTTATTCTCCTGTCTTGTTCTTGAAACTGTCTGCATTGCGAGCAGACACTCAATAAGGACTTTCATTTTACTTTTGAATTATTTTTATGTTTATTTAGTGTCTGCGTTGTTTATTGTGTGTTATCAAGATAATTCGTTTATTTATGTACGTACATTCACCACACCACAACTGAAATGAGCAGTCGAGACGTTGTGTGTTCAAATAAAATACTTACAAAGTCGTTTAAAATATTACCGTAGAAACCGTAGCCACTTACTCCTACATATACGCTCCATGAATCCAGAGAACGCATACGACCATGTCAAAATCCGGCATATCGCGTATGTGATGAACAAACGATGTACTCAACAACCGTCACCAAGAGTGATACGCTGTTGATTTTCAATGTACATCAATACGCAAGACGACTCAGCTCCAATCAGTACGCAAGAAGACACAGTTCAACTCAGTATGCTAAAAGTCTCTGCTCCACTCAGTACGCTAAAAGTCTCCGCTCATATCAGAATGCTACAAGACTAGCGTCAGAGTAATTTCACGTCTCCGCTTCCAAGCGATGTTAGCAGCAGTGCAGTTCGCGTGCGAGCACCCATCTATGCTCACGCGCATAACGAACGAGCTGAAGTGAATCTCTAGCTCCTGCGACTTAGTGATCAAGTTCTAACTACCATCGCTGAAACCGTGAGTTAAAACTTCTAACGAACAGCATTTCATCTCAAGAAAGACAACGGACATTTGCAATTCGCGTGCCCCTGCTGTCATTGGGCATACCATCACTATTTCTTCTAACACTTGTTATATTACAGAAATAAACTAGTTCTGTTCACTTCTTGAAATACTTACATATATTTATTTTGGGAAGGGAGAAGCTATTTCCCGGACCAACTATATTACATTACAACTATATTACATTTTACGTTACATTTCATATCGTAGGCTTAAACACACACAAAAATGTTTTGGTGAAATGTAATCTTGTATAATATCAAAGGACTCATAAAAGATGAGATTCCACATATCCCCCAAGAGGATCACAATCATCTCACTAAAACTCTTATTCTAAAAAAAGACAGAATCTTGTGCGTCGACCTAACATCACAAATGCCAAATTGATCATCTAGATTTAAGACGTATTTTGTCTGGAAATACCCACGGTGTTGGAGAAGTTCTTATGACTTCTCTAATCTATCCAAGTTTGAACTCTTTTTAACACACTATCGAAAAACTGTTCCTATTAGTTGGAGTTTGCTATTAGTTGAAAAAACAAATGTTTTCCGACTTCCTCAACGCATGGCTTCTGGTATAACTTTGAAGGGAACGAATGAGAACATGTAACATGAGATAAAATCAAGAAGTTTATGAACATATATAAGGCGAAGAAATAGTGGTTGACAAGTTCTATATTTTAACTACATTATTAATTCAGTGGTGTTTGAAATCGTGCTCATAGGTTGTAGTCTCTGAAAATGTACTTCTGACAACACCCGCATTCTAGAGAAAATTTATTTGATTCCTTAAAAATACATTGTAGGTGCTCAATTTGTTGTAGGTAAAGACGTGGAAAGACAATACATTGCATATAATTTATAATGAATGCATTATGTGAACAAGTGGAAAGAAAATGTAGTATTGATTTTAAGTTATCATACGTAATCTATTTTTTAAAGTTAAATATATATACAATAATAAAATCAAACAGTGTAAAGAGTAGTATTAGTTACCTTTATGAATCGTAACATACTTATCGAAATCAATCAAAGATCACTTATTGAAAAAAAAGGAGTAAAAATTTTGAAAGCAATTCGAAATTTCATTGTTGAATTCTTGAGACTTCACCGATGAGGCCTGAATTAACATCTAAAAATGTGGAGAAATGCCGCATTACTACTTGTTAATGGGTGACTATGTGTGTCACCGTCAGCTTTGTGGTATTCTAATTCTGGTTTGTGGCACCCCTAATTCTCCAAACTTTTGTCTGTGATTACGATTTGATACAAAACTACTCCTAACGCATGTTTTATACATTATTGGAAATAAAAAAGGAAAAATGCATTGCCACGGGAGAGAAATGGGTGCGATGCATGAACGTCGTTGTTCATAAAAAGCAACATTGACCCAACAGGAGCTACGAGGGAAGTGACTTCATATTATTTCTCTCCTCATTCCAAGATACTGTTCGACGTTCCCCCTCCTACATACGATCTGATCCTCGGCAATAACACGTTTCCTGAAAATGTGGACGATTGAAGCATTAAATCATTTTTATCTCTCACAATATGTAGCTACCTAAGCTCTAAGTCATGTTTCTTCGCTTCGGAAAAGTTAACTTATGAAAAACCAATGTGAACGGAAACGTAGAGTGTTTATTAGTTTATTGTATATTAGTCGCTGTAAATTATTTATTGTCCTCATATGTGGCCGTAGGTAGTTTTTGTCACAGGTCTCTTAACAATAAATTATTAATTTATTTCTTTAGGTATTGTCTGTAAAATTGGCTTGATGTTGGTAGAGAGCATGTATTGAATGTAGTCAACGCTTTTATATCTAGTCTACAAAAGTTATGAGGATCAAAATTAGCAAAACACATCCGGTAAAAGTTGTGAGGTAGGTTTTTCCAGTTTGCAAATATACTCTTATATATTTATGTCCTGGACTTCTTAATGTTTCATTCACCTGGACTCTCTCCGACTCCACTTTCAAAGACAATTGCATTTATATTTACCGTGTATAGGAGACGACGATATGTGACAACTTTAAACCGGATGAAAATGGTAATGAGCCGGAAATAAAACCCGGGACTTCTGCATTGATTTGCTGAGGAGTAAATCTTTTCACCTTCCACAATCGTACATCATTTCCACCCACACCTTAATGAAAGTTGTTACTAAGACAATTACTCGACAATACAGCATTTATACATCTGAAACACCAGGTAAAAATCATAAAACATTTTCAGATTCCTTCCAACAAAAACGCAGTAATATTTAAGATATTCACAACTGACAACACCGTGTTTCAAATCTTTTATAAATTTATTTCTGCTTTTGTTTATTTCGTTCCCACCTATTACGTGAGCTACTTACCCGTTTCTCAAAACATCCGTGAGATTTATTTCTTCCGCTTCTTCTAAGCCTCGTTGGTTCCATAGCAGGGGGTTAAATCTTTCTTCATGGGGCATGAAATTCCGTTTATTTGACTTAAAGAACTGTTGAGGAAGTGAGCTTTTGCGAGTATGTGAAATCAATATGACGATTAAAATGTAATTACTTGCGTTATTCCAACTAATATAGTTATGCGCCAAAACATATTTAGATGCCAAGAATATCTTTGTTTTATCAAAATTATTCCTTTCGCCATTCACCAAATAACCATTATCGTTACACAACGAATAACTCATATTTATTTACTTATTTACTGACAGGAGGTCAATAATTATCATATGTGGACCTGTGCGGAATCTAAATTAGACAAGGAAATCAGTGTTGTAACAACAGTTTAAACTATTACCACAATACTAATGCGCTTAATGAATTTTCAAATACAGAAATATCAATAATATAAAATATAATCCATAAAAAAACAAATTTTCAACAGGCATAGATGATATACCTGAGATTATTGTTAAATTTTCGTCCCATGCTATATTAAATCCACTCATAAATATTTTTAATAGTTCTTTATCTGAAGGGGTGATTCCTAACATATCTAAGAGAGCTAAAGTGAAAACTTTACACAAGAAAAGAAACAAACTTAATACCGGAAATTACCGACCAACATCTCTACTACCCACATTCTCAAAAATCCTAGAAAAATTGTTCTATAAGCGTCTTCTAGAATTTTTATCAAAAAACAACATACAATCTGACGATCAACACGAATTTAGGAAATCCTTTCCCACTACAAGCGCCATATTTTCTTTCTTAAACGATGTTACCACATCTTT